>PVIY010011310.1:0-12940 GCA_004026745.1 Myrmecophaga tridactyla | reverse complement strand
TATTTCTCTTTTAGTAATGTAAATATATCATCCCATTGTCTTCTTGCCTCCAAGGTTTCTGCTGAGAAATCTACACATAGTCTTATTGGGTTTCCCTTGTATGTGATGGATTGCTTTTCTCTTGCTGCTTTCAAGATTCTCTCTTTCTCTTTGACATCTGACATTCTGATTAGTAAATGTCTTGAAGTACATCTATTTGGATCAATTCTGTTTGGGGTACACTGCATTTCTTGGATCTGTAATTTTAAGTCTTTCATAAGAGTTGGGAAATTTTCAGTGATAATTTCCTCCATTAGATTTTCTCCTCCTGGGACACCCAAAACATATATTTTCATGCACTTCATGTTGTCATTCAAATCCCTGAGTTCCTGATCATATTTTTCCATTCTTCACCCTATATTTTCTTTTGCTTGTCAGAGTTCAGATGTCCCATCCTCCAGTTCATTAATCCTATCTTCTGCCTCTTGAAATCTGACATTGTAGGTTTCCATTGTTTTTTTTTTCATCTCTTCTACTGTGCCTTTCATTCCCATAAGTTCTGTGATTTACTTTTTCAGACTTTCGATTTCTTCTTTTTTGTTCATTCCTTGCCTTCTTTCTGTCCTCCCTCAATTCACTGATTTGATTTTTGATGAGGTTTTCCATGTCTGTTCGAACATTCTGAATTAATTGTTTCAACTCATTTGAATTGTTGGTTTGTTCCTTTGACTGGGCCATATCTTCAGTTTTCCTAGTATGTGATTTGTTATTTTTTGCTGGCGTCTAGGTATTTAATTACCTTAATTAATTTATTCTGGAGATTGCGTTCACTTTTTTTTACCAGGATTTTCCTGCTGGATGATTTTGTTGTCTATCTGTTCTTTGTCATTCAGTTCAGCTTATTCTGGACCTCTAGCTTAGGTTTATTTAATAGATCAGATTTTTTCAGTACTTGTTTTCTTGTTTCTTGCCCTGCCTGTATGATGCCTTTTTTCCCTCCTTAGGAGGGTCTACTTAGAGGTATGGGCATACTTTAGAGGTATAGGCAAGGATTGTTTACTTCCTACCTCCTGGAATAGCTGAGTCTGTGGAGGCCAGAGGAAGAGCAGTGTGGTCCCACATGAGCTGACAGGACAGCAAGTGCCATGACTGCCACCCTGCAGGGCATCACTTGAACCCAGGCCCAGTGAATCCAGCAAAGCCTCCTTCACTGTTGTCAGAGAGCAGGTATTATAGACTCCAGCCAGATTTTCCCAGACCAAACTGGCCTCCTTTCAGGAGGAAAGAGTCGCCTGCATCAGTTTTCCCTGAGGGTGAGACCCAACAGATTGAAAGGCTTTCCTATGAAGCCTCTGGGCTCTCCGTTTTTCCTATCCTGCCCAGTATGTGGCACTTTTCGCCTGCAAGTCCCACCAGCATAAGGTGATGCAGTACCTTAACTTCAGCAGACTCTCCCTGCTGTGGGCATGGTGGAGACAGAGGAGAAGTTGTAGTCTGATTTTAATCACTTCACTTTTCCAGACCCTGGGGTCTGAACTCCTTGAGGGAGGGATTCCACCTGAGCTGGGACCCACCCCTCATGGGGAAGGCACAGGCTCCAGACAAACACTAAAACAAGCTTAATTCTGCCTATGCCAGGGGCAGTGGAGCCCGAGAAGCCTTGCAGCTGTATCCAAAGAGCAGTCAAGCCATAGAAACACAGACAACAAAACGAAAGAGAAAAATCCTTTTCAGAGCAGGACCCCATTTCCTCGGGTTTGCCAATCAAGAACTTAAGTTGGTACGTTGCTCTGTGTATCTCCAGGTCCTATGTGCCCCCTCCTTTCCTTCAGGGCCCAGACCTTTTCAAATAAAAAAAAAACTGTTCTTGTTTTCTTTTTCTGTCAGCCCTACCCCCTCTGCACCAGGCAAAAACCAGCGACCTCCGCTTTTACTGGAGGTTCAACTGAGCTGAGGACCTTTTTTTAGTAGTGAGAATTTGTTCATTAATTCCACAATTGGAGTTTGGTTGTGCTCAGCCCCTGCTGCTGGTAAACTCTCTTTCCTTTCCCCTCTGGGAAGCAGCCAGGGGTGGGGGTCGGGGGCGCTGGCCACCACAACTTGGGGAACTCACGGTTCTGGGTGGGCTCGCAGCCAGTCCAGCTGGTCCAGACTGGGGTATGCTGTGTGTCTGGTCACTGACGTGGCCCCAGTGGTTGTTCTGTACTGTTCCTGGCTATTTATTAACTGCTCGGGAGGACAAACTAAATCCCACCTCTCGCTAAGCCACCATCTTTGCCCTCTCCTCTTATTTAACATTTTGTTGTGATATAATTATCTAGTTACAAAAAAGTAAAACCAAATTCAAGAGTGAAAAGACAAGATATGTGGTTCTACAAATCTTAGATGGGTGAAATCATCACAAAGAGGACAGGCCCCCAATTCCCAGTCAAGACTGATATCCTATGACCCCTATATTTTCTTTTTTTTTTTAATTTTTTTTTTTACATGGGCAGGCACCAGGAATCGAACCTGGGTCCTTGGGCACAGCACGCAAGCGTCCTTACCTGCTGAGCCACCGTGGCCCGCCCGACCCCTATATTTTCATAATGAGGGCCCCCGAGTTATGAAGACATTATGAAATTATATTCTATGTCCATTGCTTAGGAAGGCAGGGCAGTGCAAATACACGTGGAGAAGTTGTGTTTTAAAAAATTTAGGCAATTGGAGAGGGAACGGAACCACATTGACTGTGCACCAATCACATACCCATTACTCTAAATATGTTAACCTCCTAATAATCCTACAAGCAACTGTGTCTTTACCATTTTGTAGAAATGAAAACAGACTCAGAAGTGAAGTGATTCATCCCAGATATAGTGCTGATGCTTTTTTCACTTGGCCCTCTGCTTCCCTCCAGTTCTAGTCTAAGTGCCCACATGAAATTCCTGCTCTCTGACTACAGCGAAGGAGGCTTTGCTGGATTCACTGGGCCTGGGTTCAAGTGATGCCCTGCAGGGTGGCAGTCACGGCACTCGCTGTCCTGTCAGCTCAGGGGACCACACTGCTCTTCCTCTGGCCTCCACAGCCTCAGCTATTCCAGGAGGTAGGAAGTAAACAATCCTTGCCCATACCTCTAAATCTAAAGCAATCTTCCCTCTCCCGTGGGAAGGTGTTGGCTCACATGGAAGCTACTTATGTGGAGACTGTCCTTGGGGGAAAATTACTCTTGAAAGACTTTGATGGTGATGGGCTGTGTTTTTCACTCTAACTATTCAGAAAAATGCATCCATTTCAACTTTTTCAAAACAATGGAAAATCATTGAGGTGTTTCCTGTGTAAAGGTCAAACTATTAAAAGATAAGTGGACTCAGAAATCCATGCTGATCATGAAAATGTGGCAGTATATTAAAATGGATCCAAAAAAGGATTTAATCCTCCTTAAGAAATTGCTCATAATCCCCTCTCCAATCTCTGCCATGTGTGTTAAATTCCTGTTTTAGGTTCAAGGACAAAGTAAGTGACTTTCAAGGGGTAGAGCATGGGCTGTACAGGCAGGGAGTCCTGAATCAGATAGATCCCTAACCAGCTGCCACAAACCAAGTATGACACCCTGAGCAAGTCTCCTCACCAACCTGAGCCTCGATCCAATCACCTGAAAAATATGGAGGCTCCCCCATCTCGGTGCTCTCCTAAAGGGCCTGAGGTTCTGCTGGGCATGGTCCAGGCAGGTGGATGTTGAAAACTTTCTTGCTATTCTATCCTTGACTCGTACCTGAGATGCAGGCAGATGAGGCCTGGCTTGGCCAGCTGGTGATACCGATGCTGAAGACGATGCTGAAGACGGGGCTGCTAGACCAGTCCCAAGATCAATGACTGCTCTGACTTACCTTTCCCACTCCCCCTCCCCAACCCACTCCTGGACACTTGTTATCCCCAGAGTCTGATAGGCTCAACTGGTAGAGACTTGGATGACCTGTGAGGTCCTTACAGCTGGAAGATTACAAAGTGGCTGTGAGATTACCATCATCACACATCCTGTGAGAGGACCTTTTTAAAGGGCACTAATATAATTGCTTTTGTGAAACTGGGCACTTGATGGGAGGAGGATAGAGGATTTTGAAAACATAGCCAGACAGTAAAAATTCTCTTTTTTCTCTCTTATTAATTACAAACTGGGACAAAGTCTTTAAGGGTGTCTTGGGGGAAAGTTGTATGCTTACTTGTGTGCAGCCCAACCTGTGAGATAGGTCTAGCCTGGTCTCTCCCACACTAGCCCGCCCACTGGTGTATGGAAGAGGGGGTGTGGGGGATGGAGTCCATAGGAATCTGATTCTGGCATCTAGGTGTCCTGGGGGCAGTCCCTGGGCCTAGGTGGATTTCCAAGTCCTACAGTCAGGAATTGGCCTTTGTTTTGATTTGCATCCAAGTAGAACAGACCATGTGCAAAGACCTGCAGGGAAAATGCTGGCTTCTGTGTTAGCCAACAGAGGCGAAGACAACAACATGAGGGAGGCTGGTAGCCAGATTCTTCAGACATCAGATTGAGAGAGCATTAGGTCTGATTTGTGTTCTTCAAAGAACACACAGGTTGCCAGGAGGGAAAGGGCTTCAGGGCTTCAACGCCATGAAGGAGGTTGGCTTTATCACCCAGGCACCTGGTAGAGGGGAGGCAGGAGATGATGAATCTGGAGGACTGATAACCAGTAACAAGTGAGCCATGGAGGGAGAAGAGGGAGGAATAGGAGGAAGACTCTCAGGTTTCTGGCCTGGGCAATTGGGTGGGTGGTGAGGCCAAATCTGAGAAGGGGATGGGGACAAAGAGATGCAGGTTTAGTCATCTGTCATAAGTCAGAGTTGGTAGCAGCTGAGGTAACTGAGGGATATACAGGATGACCTGTCCATGAGAGTGTGGGACATAGGGATAGAGTCAAGCCATAGATAGGACATGGCCAGCATACAGGTGGCTGGTAACTGAAGCCAAGGGTGTGGATAAGATTCTCCATGGAGAGTGCAGGGTGAAACACAAAGAGGGGCAAGGAAGAAACTCCAAGAATCACTGACATTTGAATTTAAGGAAGCAGACTCTGGAGAACCTGAGGTGTGGTAGAGAGGTAAACTGGGAGAGCATGGAGTCAGGGAGGCCCCAGAGATTGAGTCTGCAGGGTTTGGGGTCAGCAGGGAAGTTCATCTTGGAGGGTAGGATCACCACTGGTTTAAACCTGTGGATTATTGTGAAGCTTTCTGGCCTGATTGGCAATACCAAGGTTCTTGCTGTGGTTTGAGCCAACTCTGCAGGTTTGTAGATGGTTTTCTTCAATAAACCAGTTCAAAGAGAGTTTCCTTTGTGTTTCCAGAACTGTCCTTGGAAACTCTCTACCCCCACAGCTTAAATTTTCTCTCTGCCAGGACATTTGTAATTTAGGTAACCTGAAAAGTGTAATCATGGCTTCTATGTTTATATTATTTTAATCTTTATTTAAAAAAATACTTATAGCAGACTCTGATTTTAAACATTAACATGAGGTTCTATTTTACTGTCCTTTGTACTCTTCAAATGAAGGGCTTGATTTAAAAAGATTAACAAATAGCATAAGTGATTTGTGGGCACTTGGAGAGTATTCCTCTTCAGTTTTTTGGTAGGTCACAAGAGACTGACTTACGCCATTAGGTATTTAATGTGACACACTCTGCTTTGAAAAATGAAAGCAAAAGGGCAGTTTCTGGCTCAGATACAAGCAGCTTTGCCCCCAAATGTGTCCAATAGCCTGATTTACTATTAAATACTTGAAATGATTGATTATCCATTAGGGTAGCTATTTAAAGAGTTCATCACATCAGATTCAAACTGACAACATCCGTGCTGCAAGAGCAGCTAGGAGAGGCCAGGAAGAACCAAGCTCTGAATGGAGTTGAAGGTTCTGTCTTCCTTGAGTCTCTGATACTAGACCTACATCAAGAAAAGTAATAGGTCATTGTGCCACCATACCTAGCTGCCTTCTAGGCCCATGTCAGGGAGAATTCCTCACTGTAAATGAAAAGTCTCATGAGGCATGGCTTAGAACCAGATCCTTTCCCCTGCTCTATGCCTTGCCCCTGCATCTCACCCTCCCCACCCTGCCAGCCCCTTCCCATCTCCCCCTCCTTGTCCCAGGCCCATACTCCCTACCCCATTCTTTCCTCCTAGAGTAGCCACCCCAGCTGTGTTTGCCCCTAATCTCTCCTGATCTTCTCATGTAGTCTGTCACTGACACACTTTACAAAGTCTAAACCTAAGGCCATTGTCATCTTTTCCTAGCCTGGCAGGTTTGCTTTTTTTTTTTTTGTTAATTTGCATATGGGCAGGAGGCACCAGGGATCGAACTCCAGACCTCCAGCACGGCAGGTCGGAGCTCTGCCTGCTAAGCCACGGCAGCCGCCCCAGGTTTGCTTTTAACAGCACCATTCAACTGACCCCCATCCTTGTATGACAGCAAACAGTTTACCTTAGCAGGTTCACCAGGAAGTAATAATCCTGCTAAAGCCAGGTGTTCCATGAAGATTTTATTTCTGAAGTTGTGTGTGTGTAGGTAGGTGTGCTTTAGGCTGTTCAACAGTTTCTAGGTTGAATTTATCGCTGATCATGCTAAAAGGAGCAAATTTGGGGCCTCAAGCTTTGTTCACTTGGTATGTCAGGGGAACACTATCTTCCAGAAGCACCTTGTCTTTAGTCCTGTGGCCTATTTATCCAAGCCCATGTGGGAGGCCTGTGTTCTTAGAGGATGCACCACAAGAACTGTGTGACTGGAAGGCACAATACTGATGGCTGGGGCACACAGTCATAAACACTGTACCTAAAGGTTTTTTTTGTAGTGGCTTCTATGGTTTCTTCCTACACTCCATCTTCAGAGCTGGCACGCCCACTCCCTGGGTGCTGGGAATGTCTCATAGCTGCATCCCTCATAGGGAATTGCCCTTGGCCATGGGGACTTGCTTCACTCAAGGTTAAGCTTCCTCCAGGGGTTGGCCTGCAGAAAATGACTTGCTGTTGGTTGGGAGTGCCAAGGCCTGGCCCTTTGGCCTCAATTTTGAACAACTCTGAGGGGCTGTCTCAGCTCCCAAGATACCCATACAACTGCCAAGGCCTTAGTTGCAACCACTATCCACCCAATCCTGCCTTCTTCACTTCCTTGTTCTTGCCAATAAACCTTCCACATACAACTCAGTATCCCCCACTCCTGCTGAGATACTTCCAGCCCCCTGGGAGGACCCAGTGGGACAAAACCCCAAAGATTGTTCTTTTGTCACACTAAAGCTTTCCTAAGAGGTCCCTTAGGAGGCATTTGCTTGTTTTTAGACCTGGGCTCAGGAAAAATTATGCTTCCTTAGGGCTTTGGCCTATGTTTGATTAGTGTTTATGGTACAAACAACAACAACTGAGGAAGAGGTTGGACTTTCTTTGCTCTGGCTGCCAGGAAACTTGGAGCCTGATGCCTTGCCTTGCAATACAAAGACCCTGGCACTTTCAGTTCCCTTTATGTAACTTCCTCCCTATTGTTATTTCGGCTGTTTTGCTGTATCACATAACTCCCTCTGAGCCACCTCAAACACTGTTTGGAATGACATAGAGTATAAATGAATAAACAAATACATGACAGCCATAGGAGTGTGATATCTGATAGTCCTATTTGCCATTTACTGGCTCTGGGTAAGTCACAACTTCTCTAAATCATAGTTTCTGCAGCCAAGGGATGGGTCTCATACCTGTAGCTCAGAACTGCTTTGAAGATAAATATAACAAGCACATGCCTGGTACATATCAAGTATTCAATAAATAGTAGACATTAATAACAGTATTTTTTATAATATTGTGTTGCTCTCAAAAACCTGCTCTACCATGTGGTCAGATCCTCTCCCTTCTTCTGCCTGCTGCTTGCCAACAGTCAGCCAAGATGCATTTCTGGCCTGCTGGGTCTCATTTTCTCACGGGAGACAGTCATCCACAGCACACAGCAGACTGTGGGGACCAGCAGAAGGGCCAGTGGAGAGGCTTACTGACTGCTAATCCAGGCAGGTGGATTCACAATTAAAACTCATAATACAAATGTAAACCTATTTAGCTAGATGAAAACTGAAAAAATCTCTCTATTTAAACTGAACCTTCATCAAATGAAAAAGAGGTTGCGGATGAGAGGTGGGTGATGGGTAATTTAAGACAATGTAAATCAAGGGTTTTAAATACTTTAAATATAGCCATCTGATATTTAAAAAATTGCACTGCAATTTTTTAAAGCTGAGATCTTTCCTAGAGTGAGAGCCTCACTTTCCAGTTAGAGATGTGGTCCCCAAAAGCCTAATGGGGAACGCAATGAACAATATCTATGCCAGCGTCACATCTCTCTCCAGGCAACTTAGGAAGATTCTACACATTTCATAGGATACACTAGCACCCCATATGCCACATATTACCTTGCAAATCAACTTGGAACCCATACTGGAACAGAAAAGCCCATTTCAAAGGTGATGGCAGCTTAGGAATGTCTTTCTTCAGTTCATTCCTGAAGTCAGTCTGCCCATGGCTCTGTCCGCTCACAGAGCCAGATGAGCCTGATCCAAAGTCTTGTGCTTCTCCAAACTTGGGCCTGAGCTGAAACTGAACGTTTATCGAAATGAGAAATCTGGAGCAGGGAGTCATCTCCATGCCAGGTCTAGGCCTCCATGAGGCCTCCTTGGGAAGAGAGAAGGACAGTGTGAGGGCAGGATGGTGAGGTGTGACATTCAAGGACAGGATGAAGAAGAGGGGCTCAAGGGCCAAGTTTGATACACAGCAGGCCCTAGTATGGTCTATTTGTAGGAATGTGGGCCATAGCCCCCTGGGTATGGTTTACAAGAAGCTAAGAGTGTCTTGAAGAAAGCTTCCCCAGAGTTGCTATGGCTACCAGTGAGTGGAACAGGGAGAAACTCAAGATTGATGACCCTGAGCTAGGATCCCTCTACAGGGATTGGCTGAAGTTCTGAAACATAACTGAGCATGTTAACCAGCCTCAGGAGTTGGGGTCAGGCCTCAGAAGTGCTCCTTTCAGGGATCAGCCAGTGCAAGAGGGATGGTCAGTGCCCAGGAGACAAGGGTCTCCTGCTCTGTCACCCATAGCCACATATGGGATTGATGTCCCTTTCAATGAAAAGCCTGAGTGAAAGGGCAGGGTATGGGCTGCATTTTTAATCTCTTTAAGTATCTAATGACTGTTATGCCTAAAAACCTGTTACTAACAAATTTCCTTGCACCTCTAAGAGTTTTGGTGAATAAAAAAAGAACCATATTCTTCCTCTGTGTCTCAATAACAACATCTTTTGTAATTTCCTCTGGAAGATAGAGGCTCAAAGAAAACCAGGGACACTCCCCACCACCAACAAAAGCACAGATGCCTAAGGTCCAGCTAGCAAGCACTGACTGGTACATTTACCGTATGTAATGGTGATCATGATGGTGAAGGCAATCATACTGAAGCGTACAGTTTTATTCCTAAAATGAGTATAATGACAATAATGATAAACGCATCATTAGAGAGTGAAAGAGAGAAGACTTGAGCTAAACTGCCTGGGCCCATGTTCTGGCTCCACGTCTCAATAGTTGTGGGAATTTGGAGGTCATTTACCTCCCTATGCCCTGGCAAGCTTATCTGTAAAATGGACAGAATAGCTAATCACTGGAATGCTTTAGAACAGTGTCTGGCAGACCTAGAACAGGGTTTTTATTGGCTATTGCTATTATTACTACTATCATTATTATTATTTATATCATTATTAAAGGTACCAAGATCTTTCATATGCTAGGTCATTTGAATCTCACGGGAAAAGGGATGATTATCATCACTTCACTTTACAGATGAAAAAAGTGAGGTTCAGAGAGATTAAGGAACCTGCCCAAAGACACTTAGCCTGATGTGACACCTGTATGCTCCCTGTCCAGGCTGAACGACCAAGCTGCCGAGAATTAAAAGGGACGCCTCTTCTCAGTGCGGAGGGAGGTTTTATCGCCTCTTCTTAATGCCGAGGAGATAACAGCCACATGCCTTTAAGTGGTTCCTGGACTGGCCTGCCTCCTCCAGCTAAGCTGCTTTTGAGCCAGTTGATCAGGACCGCTCTTCAAAATAACAATTTAACTGCTTGGCTGCATCCATTGTTCTGTGCGAGAAAGCAAATGCCGGACAGCCACCCCACTTTGTGCTGCCACGGTGATTAATAAGGATACTTTGTGTTCATGTGCGGCCTCTCAGCCGAGGCCTCAGAACACTTTTCAAGCATTAATTAAACTTTAGGACAGTGGCTCAGGTCAGTGGGGACCCTGGACCCGCTTTACACTTCTTCAGCTGAGGCAGAAAGAGATCAAATCACTCTCCCAGCAAGGCATGGCCTGCATCCTGGCCAGGACCCTGCGGGCATTCCTCATCCCTGGAATTCAGCCAAAATCATTTGCAAAGAAAAGATTTCCCTACTTGTCCTTCCAGGCTTCAAAATAATAACCATCACTTGGAAGCCACTTCCCAGTGGGATCTGGGACTGTGCCAACAGCTCCCAGGCTGGGCCTTTCTGGAGTCTAACCACTGGCCCACCTGGGCTGACAGGGGTGGGGGGTGAAAGAGGGTGTATGTGTGCTGGAGTAGCTCACAGCCTGAGCCTGCCAGTTTATCTAGGCTTACTGCACCTGTGTCTAGGGGTCCTTTGGGATCAGTTTCGTCCCTGCAATACCATCTGCACAGTAGCCCCCATTCTCCATGCCTTGTCTGCTTCATTCCCATCCCTAGCTCTGCCTTCACACATCTGTCATCTGTTTGCTATGACTCTGAAATCCTGTATCCTATGGGGGAGGTGGGCAGGGTAAAGAGCTTGGGCTTCAAGCCAAGGATAACAGGGAACCATAAAAGGAAAGGACATAATACAATTTGTGCTTTGGAATGACAATACAGGAAGATATGTATGTAGAGTGTGAATGGAGAGGCTGAGGCAGTGGGGCCAAGAGGAGGCCATAGCAATGAACTGGGGAGCACAGATGAAGTTCTAATTGGCTATGGCAGTGGGGTGGAGAGAAAGGACTTGGGGGAAATTTAGAAAGGAGCTTGACAGGACTTGGTGATTCCCCAGAGGCAGGCAACCCCTGGACAAACTCACTACCTCCTGGCTTTCAACACATGTACTATCTGGGAATTTGTGCTCTCCTTGACTAGCACTGGGCTTAGTAAAACTGAGACCAATTCAGCAATGTTAGTACAAACCAGCCTCTACTCAGGTCCCTCAAGAAGCCATATCAAGTAAAAAACCAAGCCCAAGCCCCACTCCCTTAACTCCACCCCCTCCCAGGTTCCATCTATTCTGGCTTGGCCAGGGAATGAGGCCCCCAGCACTCATCACTCAGCCTTCATTCCTTGATATTCCAAAGCAATATTGTTTGTTACCCACAAGAGTCTTGGGGGTTGGCATTTGTTTTCTTCTCCACTTGACAGGTGAGGAAACCAGGTTAAGTAATCCCTGTGGTAGGCTGAATAATGACACTTGAAAGATGTCTATGTCCTTATATTACCTTACATGACAAGAAGTCTTGCAGACGTGGATATTACCCTGATTATTCAATACAGGCCCAGTGTAATCAGAAGGAAACTTAGGAAGACAAGAAAGTCAAGGGTGAAAGGAGATGGGACATAAAAAGCTAAGATTGGAGTAATATGCTTTGGAGGTGGAAGAAGGAACCATAAACCAAGGAATAGATGCAGCCTGCAAAAATTAGAAAAGACAAGGAAATAGCTTCTCCTCTAGAGCTTCCAGAAGGAATTCTGGCCTGGTGACCCCTTGAATTTAGCTCAGTGAAACTGATTTTGGACTTTTGACTTATAAAATTCTAAGATAATAAATTTGTCTTAAGCTGCCAAGTTTGTGGTAATTTATTCCCACAGCATTAGGAAACAAATACACTTCCCAGACTCAGAGGTGGCCCTCCAACTCAGGTCCCACTCCCACCCACCCCCGGGATGTGTTACATGCACAATACTTTCCATCACTCAGCCTAATATCACCCTTTGCATTTCTTTTTTTTTTTTTTTCCTTTGCATTTCTATAAACCCAGAATGAGCCTTAGGGCCAGTGAAAGTGTCTCAGGCTTTCTCTGACAAAATGTAATACACTTAGAATTCCTATTTATTGGACAAAGGGAGAATGTAAGGCCAATGCCCACACCAGGAACAGTGTAGATTCTGCCTGCACAGACAGATAATGCCAGATGAGTTCGAGGCAGGTGGGCCCCCCAACCCCACCCACAAATGCCAAATCTCCAAACTACCTCTTGACAAAGCCCTCAAAGAATCAGAATAAACTCACCGAGAACCTAGGAAGCTACAGACCTTGGGCCGGGACTTCCTTTGCGCAGTGTCCTAGGTCAGGTGCTTGGACAAGACAGAGGGATGGACCCCCGGAAGATAGGCTGAAGAGCATAAGGGAGAAAGAGGATAAGAAAGTGTTCAGAGGAAGAAACCATGTATCTTGCTGTTATTGTAAAAGTCCAGTGCTGCAGCTGCTTGAGGCCCCCTGGTCAGAGGAGAACTGGCAGTGAGAAATTCCATCTCCTACTAAGGGGGTTCTGTTGTTTGATAATGCTGAGGATTTGGAGAGGTAGGGAACTTTCTCCTTAGCCACAGATCTGAGATGACTGCAAATTGCTTCCTGTGCAAACGGTCTCTTTAATAAATGGTGCCTAGAGAACTGGATATCCATATGCAAAAGAATGAAAGGGGACCCATATCTCACACCCTATACGAAAGTCAACTCAAAATGGATTAAAGATCTAAACATTAGGTCTAAGACCATAAAACAGTTAGAGGAAAACGTAGGGAGATATCTTATAAATCTTATAATTGGAGGCGGTTTTATGGACCTTACACCTAAAGCAAGAGCACTGAAGAAAGAAATAAACAAATGGGAGCTCCTCAAAATTAAACACTTTTGTGCATCAAAG
>PVIY010011309.1:53914-65953 GCA_004026745.1 Myrmecophaga tridactyla | reverse complement strand
ATATATATATATATATATATATATATATATATATATATATATATATATATATATATGGAAAAGGACAAAATCAATTTGAGCCACCTAATAGTCTGAAATTATGCCTGTAAAATCCATGGGAAATTAGGACATTTTTTGTATAACAGGTTTCTTGCAAGAACAAAGAAAGCATTGCAGGTGTTCAACTACATAAATATTAAGAGGCAGTCTAGTCTGTGCTTTTAGGAGGCAGAATTTTACTTGCCATAGATTGGACAACTATGAGATGCTTTTGTATTGATTCTAAAGTGCTTTTTGGATGAACAGTGAAAGCCGTTTGCTTAGTGTAGGATTTTGCAGGCTTGGAGATGTCAATAAATGCGTTTTGCTGTAATTAATAACTATATGTTCTTGCACCTGTGGGAAGATGAAGCATCTTTCTAATTTCATGTTCAGCAATAAACATGAGCAACTGTCTGCATGATTCCTCTTTTGATTCTAGCTGCCAACAGCTTGGAATGCTTTGAGTCCGGCTAACTCTATATTCCCTCATTAGCTGGTGTCCCCATTTATTTTTCTGCCTAAATGGATAGAGAAGTAATTTTGTTTAGCTCATTCGGATCTGTTGAGAAAGATACCAGCAAATCAACACCTGTCACTTTTCAGTAAATCCTAAGAGGAACTGGGCTTTGTAGTGGATTTGCCTTGGCAGGAAAAATAATGCTCAAGGATTGTTATAAATGACTAGATTCTGTGAAACTGCCATCTCCTCCCTTAAAGTGGGGAATGGGCACCAGTCTATTGTGGAAGTAATTAATCCAAAACACTTATAGGACAATAAAATTTAATTATGGGTGTTAGAAACCTAAAACCCACTAATTATTGCTAATAGGCTTTTTTCTTGATCATAGCTAGTGAGTCAAATTTGTTGAGGCTATTTTTCTACAGTTATTTTTTAAAAATCAGTATATTTTTTGGTTGAGTAGCTTTGGTAGAACATTGTCTTATAGCAGTAGGAAAAAATATCAAATACATTCATTGACCTCAGTTTAGTTCCTTTTTTTGAAAAAAAAACAGTTAAGAACTAAATTCCTGGATGTGTCTTTATATAATTAGAATTCTTTGTTCCTGAGAGACCACAAAGCTGCCCCCGCAAATCAGTTGTTTACACTTTAAAAAAGTAATTATAAAAACTAATATGCAGGGTGCAAGGGTAGTTCATTGGTAGAATTCTCGCCTGCCATGCAGGAGACCCAGGTTGGATTCCAGGCCCATGCACTTCCCCAAAAAACAAACCAAAACAAACAAAACTTCAACAAATGGTGCTGCAATAACAGGATACTCACAGGGGAAAAGGATAAAATGTGACCCCGCCATACAGCATAAAAAAAAAAAAGAAAGAAACTAATATGCTAATATGCACTGAGTTTTTGCTATGTGTTTGGCAATTTTCCACAATATTTTATATGGATTATCTTATTTACCTGCACTACAACCCTATGAATTAGTTATCTTTACCAATGAAGAAACTGAGCACAAGGCAGTTTAGACAACTTGTTAAAAGTCATGCAGCAAGTGGGTGATGGAACCAGACTTGGAATCCGAAAACCATCACACTCCAGTACTTCAGCCAACTAGAGGGCAAAATGAATATGTTCACATACATGTGCATTCGTTTCTGTAAAGCCTATCAAGTACTTAGCATTGCAAAGCACTGTAATGGATAGAAAAAAAATCCCACATGTATGTAAACAATTTGTTTAAATGCCTCTTTAAACAAATTGATACTTTTAGAAAGTATCTAAAAGATACTTTTAGAAAAGTATCTAAAAGATACTTTTAGAAAAGTATCTAAAGTAATGATTAGAACCAAACAAATACAATGTTATCTAATTCTACTTATGCAACCGCTTTGTAACTGCCTGCCTATCTCTCTTCTAAATCTCATCCAAAGAGAACTTTCTAGCAATGATTCTTCATTCTACTTTTAAGCCTGTCAAAATTACTATCATTATAGACTTTAGCCCATTAATTTTACCACCTAGCCTTCAACAGCAAAATATGAATTGCTACTATGGGGGAAGTTAGGTATGCTGACTTCAAATGAGAAGGAAGTGCTGTCCAGGCACTGCTGATAAGATTTGCCTTGTGAATGCTGTTTACAACTGTGATGGTAACTGTGCACAGAGAACTTCAAACTCTTGGCCTGACTGACAGACTGTCTTGTAGGAGTTAGGCATATGTGGTTAATAATATATGGCTGTAAATTCTTTTTCTGCCTCTCTCCTTAAATCTGAGCTGACCTTACTAATTTATTTGACCAATAAAATGCAGAATGAGTGATAATAAGGGATTTCCAAGGCTAGGTCATAGGAAGACTTGCAGTTTCCACTTTTTGTTTGTTGAAATGCTCACTCTGGCTTCACAGGAAGCCACCTGCCAGGTAAGAAGTTCAGCTACCTGACACTGCCATGTTGGAGGGCCGAATAGGCCCTCTGGTCAACTGTCTCAGCTGGGTTCAGGCTTCTAGTCATCCTTTCCAAGTCACTATGAATGCAAATAGAAGTCTTGGACATTGTGGGCCAGCCTAAATGCCAGCTGAGTACCATTAAATGACCTCAACTAATACCACAAGAGCAGATGCATCATCCACTCAAGTTTGGTCCAAAGTTCTGACCCATGTAACTGTGAGATATAATAAAATGATCGCTACGTAGCAATGGATAACTACAACAGAGTATGCCTTAATACAAGGGAATCAAACTTGATATTCTGATCCTATCATCACATAACTCAAAATGTCCCAAGGCAACTGAAGAAGTCACTTCCCATTTATAACCAAGTTTCACATCTATATTGGCCTCCACCTAAGAAGAACAAACCTCTAACTCTTCCATGTAATTGGCCATACAGACTATATAGCCTATATATATGGGAATGACACTATGCAAACGAGCTGCTCTCCTGGTAGACTTTAAACTCTGGGTCTACTCAGAGGCCACCAGCTCCCACAGCTTCTGAGTTAAACTCATGTTTTAATTAACATATTTACAAGGACCAAAAATTAGTATATGTGACTGAATGGGTATTCAGACAAGATCCATTTTTTCCTTCATCCATTCGTCAATCCCTCTTGCCCTACTTTCTCAACACCTGTGATATCCCTCGTGCTCTTGTTCATTCTCTCCCTTGCCACTTGCCTTCTACATCGGTCTTGCCCCTTTTCTATATATCTTCTCTTCACTGCTACATGAACTTAAGGAGTCACGTTACCTCTCTAAGCTTTAGTTTCACACCTATAAATCAGGGATGTTGTGAGCACTGAAAGGAGATGATGTAATCAAATTGTCTAGCATAATATGTGGGGCAGAATAGGTGCACAAAACATGTTCCCCGTTATTAATATTATTACTATTAACCATCAGCCTAAAGCAAAAGAAGACCTGCTAATAAATTCATGCCAATAAGCACTTGTCTGATTTATTACACCTTTCCAGAAAAATCTGAACTTCCTCTGAGTTTAATTGGGACTACCTCTAGTATAATCAAAACCTTCACATCAAAGTAGCCACACTGCCCAGAAAATGATAGCATGTCATAGTGTGAAGAAGTATAATGCTCATCCTCATCATGTAGTGAAAGCTTCTGCCAAACTGCTACCAAGGCCATTCCAGAAATCCAAATTTGTGCTAACATAATTACTCTTTATAATTTCAAGATTCTGTTGGATAAAATTATACTATTTCTGATGGGTATATTGTTTTAGTTACTTAGGCTGCTCAAGCAAATACCATGAAAAGGTTTGGCTTAAAACAATGGGAATTTATTCGCTCAAGGTTTTAAGGCTGGGAAAATGTTCAAATCAAGACATCATCAAGGCAATGTTTTCTCCCTAAAGATTGTGGTGTTCTGGGGCAACTGCAGGTGATCCTTGGTTCCTCTGTCACATGGCAAAGCACCTGGAAGCATCTCCTGTTCTCTTCCTTCTCTTTGGTGTTCTATTTTAGCTTCTTGTTTCCAATGGCTTTCTCTCTCTCTGTCTGAATTTCATTCTCTTATAATGGACTCCAATAATAGGATTAAGGTCCTTCCAGACTGAGGTAGGACACACCTTAATTGAGGTAGCCTCATCAAAAGTCCTACTTCCAATGTGTTTAAACCCATAGAAACATATTAAATTTAATAATATGTCTTCTGGGGTATATACAGCTTCAAATCATCATACATATAAAAGTTATTTTTATTTTAAATTTAATATTTTGTAATACTTTCAAACTTACAGGACAGATGCAAAAATAACACAAGCCCCAAATACAGAACTCCACCATATTCCATATTTTATATCCCAGATACCTAGATCCATCAATTTCAATACTTTGCTGCATTTACTGTAACATTCTTTCAATCTATCAACACATCTATCTAGCCATCTATCTATCTCTCTGTTTATATATTTATCAATCCATTTTCTGAACACTGGTGTGTAGGTTGTATACATCATGCTCCTTGAATACTTACTACTGCCATGGCATTTTCAAAGAACAAAGGTACTCATATATCCACCTTACATGCAGTTATTAAGTTCAAGAAATTTAACATTGATATAAAGTTTACAGTCTATATTCCAGTTTTGCATATGTTCCCATAGTGCCTTTTTGAGCCTTCTCTCCTCCCTTGTATAGAGTCTGTCCAGGATCATTAATTGCCTTTAATTGCCACAATCTTTTTGGTTGCTTTATCTTTTTATTTTGGTTGCAGGAAAATATATTCAACAAATATTCCCATCTCAACAACTCCAAAGTTTACATTCAGTGGGATTAATCACATTTGCTATATTGCAGGACCCTCACCAACTTTCATTACTAAAACTTGCTCATCTCCCAAAAAGAAACCCTACAAACAATTTGCATTAACACCCCTCCCACCCATCCCTGGCAACCTGTGTACTAATTTCTCTTTCTATGAGCTTGCATATTCTTTGAAGTTACCCTGGGGCTTAAATTTAACATCCTGAATCTGTAACAATCTAGTCTGCTTTGATAACAACTTCAATAGTATACACATACTATGTTCTGATATCTCTCCATCCCCCGCCTTTATGTAGTTCTTGCCACTAATTACATGTTTATACATTATGAGTCCAAAAGCACTAATTATTACATTTTAAGCATTTGCCTTTTACATCCTATTGGAAGTAAAAAAAAAAAAATGGAATTACAAACCAAAAATACAATAGCTCTAGCATTTATATTTACCCCTTAACATAGATCTTTACTTCTTCATGTGGCTTTGATCTATCACCTATTGTCTTTTCCTTTCAACCTGCAGAACTCTCTATGGCATCTCTTTGTAGGGCTAGTCTAGTGGTGTTGAGCTCCCTCAGGATTTGTTTATCTGGGAATGTCTTAATCTTGCCCTCACTTTTGAAAAGAAAGTTTTGCTGGATATATAATTCTTGGTTGTCAATTTTTTTTTTTTTTTTTTTTTTTTTTTTTTTTTTTTTTTTTTTTTTTTTTTTTTTTTTTTTTTTTTTTTTTTTTTTTTTTTTTTTTTTTTTTTTTTTTTTTTTTTTTTTTTTTTTTTTTTTTGCTTTCAGCATTTTAAATATGTCATCTCAATGCCATCTTGCCTCTGTGGTTTCTAATGAGAAATACGCTCTTAATCTTACTGAGGTTCCATTGCATGTGACATGTTGGAATTCTCTTTATCTTTGGCATTTGATGCTTTGGTTATAATATGACACTGCCTGATTTATTTGGGTTTATCTTGTTTGGAGTTCATTGAGCATCTTTGATGTGTATATTCATGTCTTCCAGCAAGTTTGGAAAGTTTTCAGCCATTATTTCTTTGAATATTTTCTCTGCCTTTCTATCTTTATTTTCCTTCTAGGACTCCCAAAATGAGTATATTGGTATGCTTGATGGTGTCCCAGTTTCTTCAGGCTCTGTTCACTTTTGTTCATCTTTTCTTTCTTCTGCTCTTCAGACTGGATGATTTAAATCATCTTGTCTTCAAGTTCATGATTCTTTCTTGTGCCAACTCCAATCTTCTATTGAATCCCTGTAGGAAATTTTTTATTTCTGTTACTGTGGTCTTCACTCAGTTCAGCTCCTTTTCATAATTTCCGTCTCTATATTGATATTCTCTTTGTATGCATCTATTGTTGCCTGATTTCTGTTAGATTTTTATTTTTGTACATGTTTTTCTTTAGTTCTTTGAATATATTAGGCCCCTCGTTTAAAATCTTTTTCTGGTGTGCCCCAGGTCTGGTCCTCTTCATTGATGGTTTCTAATGCTTTAATTTAATCCTTTTCCTGGTTGATTATTTCCTGTTTCTTTGTATGTATTGTAGTTTTTGTTGAAACTTGATCATTTTGATATTTTAGTGTGCTATTGCCCTAAATATTGCAAAATACTTAGACTCTGTGGCATTCCTCCTATGGGCTTATATCTACCTAGTATTATGACAGAGTGCCAGGAACTAACAAAAAACTAAAAGAAGGAAAAAACAGAAAACGCTTTTCCCAGTCTTTGCAGAATGACCTGTGCAAGAGGTCTCCATGGCTTATCCATTCAATGAGTTTAGAGAATATCTCTAGGTCAAAATGTAGGCTTCCCTGATCATTCTGTGCATATGTCTCATCTCAGGCATGCACATATGGATCTAAGAATTCCCCATTTACATGACTCCTCTTCTTTAGGAAACAATTTTCTTATAGTTCCAGATACTGGACTGTGTATCCTAAACAACCAGCAATCTCTTGCCCCAGGTAGCCACTTGACTGCTCTTGCACAATGTTCTGTAGCAGAGCTTGGTAAGCTGCCTCCTACACACAAGACAAGTTCTGTAATAACAAGATATGTTTGCTGATAAACAATCACTTTCTGCCAATTAGCCACCTCCATTTGGATGTTCCATAACAATAAAAACAACAATAATAAAGGCAATTACTTACCATAGATAGCATTTAGTCTCTATTTACTCTGTCTATTGCTCGAAGTGCCTAATTTATATATCCTCCATCTAAATCTTATAACAATTCTATGATATAGATATTGTTATTATTCCCATTTTACAGAGGAAAATGAGATATGGAAATTTGAAATAACCTCCCCAAGTTCAGGACACACTCTGTGTCAGAGCCTGACTGTATACCTAGAAAGACTGGCTCAAACATCTGGCTTTTAGCTAGTAACTATTCCATTCTAATTTGCCTCACAGGGGTCCCTGAAACTCACAGGCCTTTAGCAGAATTCATCAATTTCAACCATAAACCTGCTCTAAGACCAAAAATCACTGGATTTTTCTAGACTGTTTGCTCAGGTTAGAATATGGAGAACCAATTTTGAGAGCCTCCGCTCACTCACACCAACACACCATGACACTTTTTCCTCCCAAACACATCCTTTCTCAAATTGTTTTCTCTTTCCTACTGCAGTCCAAATTAAAACCCCTCTCTCCCAGGAGGTTTTAACAACCTCTTAACTATACTCCCTGCCTCCAAACCTGGTTCATTCAATCTGTTCTCCCTATTGCAGTCCAACTGAGTTTTACCAAAACACAAAAATAATTGTTACCTTGTAACCTAAAGCATTTTAATAGCTTCTTATTTTCCATAGCAAAGTGCTCAAACTCCTCAACATGGTTTACAAGGCTCTTATGATTCAATCCATGCTATTTCTCTAGCCTCACCATCAACCTTCCCTGTCTGCTCAATGATCCAGTTATACTAAGATTCCTTCAATTCTTCAAGCATAATAAGTTTTCCTTGCTTCGAGTCCTCATGCACATTGTTTCCACTGCCTAGTACACACTCATACTTCTTCATCTGAAAAATTCTTACTTATCCCTTGGGGTTTAGCTCATGAAGCCCATTCTGACCTACCCCTATCAGGGGCTTATATAGTGCCCTGAACTTCCTTTACTATGGCATTATCTAGCTCTATTATAATAGGTTTTTAAACTCTTTGCACTCCCGCAATAGACTGTGTCAGGAGTCCAAAAACGTTCTATTTTATTTAAAAAGGTTTAAAACAGGACTAAAGGTAAAGGGATGCATAGATAATATATGCATGACCCAAATGACCTTAAGTTAAATTATCTTCTGTTAAAAAAATAGTTTCATATGTATGAATATTCTGTACTAAATATTGTATAATAAGAAATTAAGATGAAATAAAGGAACATAAGTGGCCATGAGAAAACTAAAATAGAGAAAGAATAAATAAGCTTTAGAGGTAAAAGTACATGCTTAATTGACATCATGGGCATGGAAATATACACAAGCATTCATTAGATCATTGGAGCAATAAATGAGATTGAAGATAACATGCGTTTATCTAGAATAATATTGAGAGAAAGCACCCTGAAGATTTGGTAAAAATGCACATGTATCAGTGTTTCCTTTATAAGGGAGCATAAGCTGCTCAGGCTTTCTGAACAGAAAAAGAGCCAGTTTGAGACTAGACCAGTATAAACTGTTCAAGGTACCAGTAGCTAAGAAAGAAGATACGAACCTGTAACGAAGACGGGAAAGGAAATATCATTCTGGTCAAACTCTTCTCTAAAAATCATTTTTAGGGTAAAAAATTTATGGATTTAGTAGTTTTGAATGCCTTCTATAATTTATGTTCTGGGAATACAGAAGTCAATAACACAAATATGCCCCTACCTTCCATAAACCTACATCAGTATTCAAGGCTCATGATCAGCTCTCAGCTCTCTGTTTCAGGTTACAGGGAAGGGTTGCTGAGATGATCTGGAATTATTTTTTTTTTTGTGGAGTCACACAAATGGATCATAGAAAAACATCCTTAAGACCAATCTCATTTCATTGACAGGAGAAATTAGCACAATGAGTACAGTAACCTAAAAAGCCTCTAGGTTTCACATATATCTGAGATGACTACCATGAAGTCAGCCTTCCACAGAGATGAGCATAGCAAAACCCAAATAGAGTAAACTAAGGACTGTTACATGTGCATCAGTCCACGAAGCACCATCTGTTTCCATTCAGAAGCCCCTTGTCCCCTAAGATCCATGGATCCATACTAGTACCTAGTACCACAGAACTAGGTACTAGAATTAGTCATGTCTCAATCAAATAGGCCTTTGCACAGTGCTTTAAAGCAGATAATAGATTTAGTGCAAGGTGTTTCTTGTACAATGTTCAGAAGGTCAATTAAGTGTTGCTTTACCTTATTCTGACACAATGATTAAAGTCTAATTTATATCAGATATTTATACCTCATGGTTTTAAATACCTCTACAAACTTCTACTCACACATTTATTTTTAATAATGTTAATAATCTAGACATTTAAATCAAATGAAGCCACCTGCTAAGAACCCCTCAATGGCTTCCTCCATTGCTTCTAAAATGAAGTATAAAGTCCTTTACCAAGGTCTCTCAAGAACTTCATGACCTGGCCTCTGCTACTCCATCTTCTCACATGCCAATATCCTTTTGTTCTTCTTCTCCGCCATCACTCACACTTTAACAGCAACATCATTTACCCCCACCGACCCCCAATATATTTCAATTATGACTGGGAAAGAAAATGTATCATACCTGGTAAATAATATAACATTATGCCCTCAATTTAATTGGAAGACATAAAAAGATCCATATGTAAATCCTTTTGGATGAAAGGACTAAAATAAATGTTACAGTCTAATTAAATTAGTCTGTACAAATTACATTTGCAGTATCCTATGTGAAAATTTGTAAAGAACTATGGAAAACTCTTAGCAAGACAATTTTGTTATGCTGCCTCATAGCCCTGCCATTTTTTAACCTTTGGTGCTTTACATAGGCAGGTAGAAGAAAGACAACTAAAGAGATTACTGAATAAGTATTTAGGGACTGGATATTTGAATGACTTTTACTGATAAAGTGCATTGTTCAAGTTATTTCTCTCCTGTAATATCAAGGTTTTGAGCTTGTTTAACTTTATCCTCTCTCTGTACATTTAAAGTATCTAAACTGTCTTCATTGTGTCTGCCCAGCAGTACTAAGCAATGTGCAGAAAATTGTCATTCAGAGACACAAACATCTTTGACTTTTTCAGAGGCTGTTGATGTTACTTCTTTTTATGAACAAAAGCTCCTCTCTGTGGCTTGTGTATTTTCTTCTAGGGAACAGGGTAAGAGAATAATAAGGTGGACTGGTAGTTAAAACAGAGAGAAAGTGCACCTTTCCTTCCACCAAAATAGTCTGCTTTTTGTTTTGATCAACAACCAACAGTTTTTTATGTAGCTATAAACATGAACTTGGAGCAACAAGAAGCATACAGAAATGGTACTAATTTTGACTTTTGAGTTTTTTTGCTGTGGCTACATTGATTCCAATAGTTGTATGTAGTTTAACTCTCTTTCTGGAGCCCCTGTGCTCTACATTATATACAGGAGAAAAAGTAGTTACAATTATTACCATTTTTCTTACAGGATGCAGGGAACCACTTATGTGGAGGATAGAAATTCTTCCTCCTGCCACATTACTTTCACACTCACTGATTGCAGTGGCTTCTCATAAAACAGCATAGTAATATTCATTAGGGAAAATTGGTTTTTATATATAATAACAAAGGGAAAAGAAACAATAAAAGAAAGAAAGGAGAGAAAGTTGAGCTAATCTTTTTCAAGCTAAGGGTATTTCAAATGATATGTAATGAAAGGGCTTTGTGTGTTTGATTGGGTGTATGTGAGAATTTATGGCACCTGTGCCTGCAGGGTGTTACACCAGCAGCCAAATGGTAACACTGGTGTGTAATTACGGAGCACTTAACTGCATTCAGCCATGGTTTGTTTCTCTGATAATTTCCACTTTCATTGTTCAAGAGGCTGTGGACACTGTAGAAGCTGAGGTTCAAGTACCTGCAGCTGTTGAGATAAATGAATGTTGTAGCTGTTTTTAAAAGTTTCCAATAGGAATGCTGTTAAAAGGAAAATTCTACAGAAATAGTTTAAATATTCTACTTACATTTCCAAAGCCATAAAATTCTAAATCTACACATGGATCATTCTTTATTCCTCTGCTTCGTTTCTCAAGCTGGCTGAACTCCTTTCCTCCCCACGTAGTAGGGCTGGTCCTTCTTCCGTGGTATTAAGTTTTCAGTATGGAAAAATTTACTTTAATTCTCTATTTGGCTCCACAAATATGGTTCCTATGTTGTCTAGTTTTGTGATACATAGCAGTTTCAGACATTTAAGCATGTGATAACTTGTTTATATGAAAGAATAATATAATATATTATAATAGAATAATATCTCCAATAATATCTCCAAAGGGACAGAACCTCCCGTATCTGAATGCAAATCTATTTCCATTTTCTTGCACTTCACCAACCAAAGCTCTTGCATGCAGTATTTATTTGTTTAAATCTTTCTAATTTTGGTTCATTAGAAAACAGAAAGATAACAAAAAAAATTAGGGTAATTCAACTTCAGCACCATGGAGAGTGTGTACCTTGTCTCCTGGTGCCCCAAAGACCCTTTTTATTTAGCCAACAAAAGCATGGAGTTTATTTAGAAACAATGTTGCTTAATTAATTATTATTATATGTCTAATTTTACTGTATTTTTATAAAATAGCTTGTTCAAAATAATACAGAATTTTGCAATCATTATTATATTCTCACATTGCAAAAAAAAATGTTCATTTATGGCCTCAAATTTGGGGTAGATTCAGCAGACAATTATGTTCATTTCAAACTATGGGCTTGATTTGCAAATCGATCGCTAAGAGCCTGTTCACTTTTGGTCAATGTTTAACTTTTCTCCAGCTTTGTAGGTATGTTGTGTGAGTGTAGAGATTTGTAGATGATGATGATAGGTAGATGATACATGATAGGCACATAGATAAACATAGAGTGAGCAACTATAAAGAAAATGGGGTAAAATATTTACAACAGGTTAACCTTGTTAAAGGGTGCACTATTTTTATTTTCGCAAATTTTTACGTTTTAAATTATTCCCAAATAAAAGTTTTAAAAACTTCATCTAGCTTAAATGTACAAGTAAGAGAGTCCAGGTTCATCTTCTGTCCCTAGTCCTTTTTCT
>PVIY010011309.1:0-53814 GCA_004026745.1 Myrmecophaga tridactyla | reverse complement strand
GCCTTCATCAGGTAATGCACTATTAAAAAAAATGAGAGGGCGATATGACGGTGGCTCGGTGGCAAAATTCTCACCTGCCATGCCAGAGACCTGGGCTCGATTCCTGGAGCCTGCCCATGCTAAAAAAAAAAAAAAGAGAGACTGCATTTTTTTGTGACTTTGGGCATATTCCTTAATTTCTTCCTTCTGCCACATTACCTTCACTCTCACCAACTGCCAAAGTATAATACTGAGATAACAGTACCTACTCATGGGGTTGTTTCAAGGATTATATGGGTTAATTCATATAAAAATAGTTACAATTGCCTGAGTAGGAGGTACTCCATAATATTATTTATGATATTTGTGGTGATCACAGTATTGATTGTGATGAGTATAGTTAAAAAGTAGTATAGGAATAGTCATGATGGCGATATGTCCAGCATCAAACATAGCAGAAACTCATTAGATATTTGCATATAAATGAATGAATAGCCAGAAAGGACACTAAATCACTGCAAGAAAAATATAATGAACGCCTCTACAATAGTGGTAACAAGGGAGAGAAAAGAAGCAAGTGAATTTATAAGACTTTCATGTAGATCCAAACAAAGTGACAACCAATTGACTGGGCTAGGAGGAGGCACGAGGGAAAAAATGGTATGATAGTGTTGTGATCTTATGGCTGTCACAAAGCTACATTTCTGCCGTATAGATTAGCCTTTGATTGGGCTCAATTATTTGTTATGTGTTTGCAAGATATTTGCTTAAAATTTACACCACCGTATGTAGCAATCTTTACCAAGTGTGTAATTGTAGGTATATGCTTTGAAAGGATACAGATCAAAGGTATCCAAGAGTATATAACCACGTAAACACAGTCAATTTTATAATGAGATTCATGAGAAATGGGGAGCAAGGAAAAAAGTAAATATGAAGAATACAGCAGCTGTAACTTCATTATTTTAACCATTAATTTGCTTATATCCTATATGAATTGATCTAGAAAAAAATAAGCTATGTGATCTTGGTCCAAAACCCTGTTTCATCAGAGCAGTGAACCGATTTATGAACATCAAGGTCAAAAACAAATGCAAGAATATAACTGTATTGTCACAATAATATTTTATTGAAAAGTTCAAAATTAAAGTACTTGTAGTAACTTGAAAAGTTTAAAAGTGACAAAGACTGCCATGCAGGAAGGCATACAAATATTTTCTTGCATGGAGAAGGAATAGAAACTTTATGCTTAAAATATGAGGAATTCATACTGCAGTAAGGGGCTCAATATATAAACAAAATCCATACTCTGAAAGGAGTAAACATAACTTCCAAATTATTCCAAAGCTGGAGGGAAGGGAGAATGGCATAAATCCAAAGTTTTCCCTTGGTCTATGTTAAAAAAACAATGTGCAACACGAAAAAAAAAATCACAGTGGCTCTATGTCTACCATTTGCTTTCATACTCCCCCCCCTAAAAAAAACCCACACACACAAAAAAGAAAAACAAAAATCCTGCAAGTCATTGTTCTTTTTTTAAAAATCCATATTTTAAAAATGTTTGTCACACTCTTGAAATGCAGTAGCTTGGGGTAGGATATATGATAATTATATTCCTGGATTCCCCAAGTAGGTGAGGATGACTATGAAAAAGAAGCAATATCCAAACCTTGTGATGGGACTCTGTATTTCATTTTAAGAAAGTATGTAGTATTCTGCTTTTTTAAATTGCCCTAAGGATGACAGATGCTATTTTTTTTTTAAAAAAGAAAGAGAGTAGTGTCCTTAAAGCATATAAAGAGAAAGTTTAGAAGATAGAGCAGCCACTTTTTCTATCTTGATCATCAGCAAACAGCACCATAAAATGTTAGCTGCAAATAACCATGTAGGCAAGCTCTGTCCACCAAAAATAAGGCATGAGTACATGGATGACTTCTCATAAAAAACAAGTCATGTAGGAAGGACCTCTAAATGTGTTTTTGAAAGAGTGACTGATGACAAATTACTTGTGAAAGATACAGAAATATGAAGAGTAACAGGGTAAACGGGAATAATGTTTGGCATCAATATTCGTCTCTGAGAAACAAAGATGGGAATCAGTTCTTTTAGTTAAAACATGACAGGTTGATTTAAGAATGGGAGCTGAAGGGACTGCTTCTCTATGCTGCTTTCCCACCACTGTACTGTCTGTAGTGGAAAAGACTCTTGGAGTCCACACTGCGAGATTTCTGCACAGCTTCAGCAAAAAGTTTGGTCACCTGAAAATAAAATGGTAGGAACCTTAGTAATCTACATGACATGCAAGTGAATGCTTAATGAAGCAGGATTGAGAAGTCGGGGTTTCTGATCCCAGTTTTTAAAGGGACAGGGGATGAAAGCATGAAAAATTTATTTAGTGAGGACTTTCTCCTAAATTTCAGACCTCATCAAGAATAAGCTTATTTCAATCCCCAAGAGAGGCTAAAAGTGACTCAGGGTAAAAATATGATAGGCAGCAAGTTAATCAGTCTCAAAGAATAGTTTGCCCCGTGATGAATTCAGTGGACTATGTCCAAGTGAAACTGAACTCGTGCAGTTATTTTCTGTGAATTGCACAAGTGCTTGCATGTATCTGGACCTTCAATTATCATTAACCTCTTGCTTTTATGTGTGGCTTTCATTTAGAAACAATATAAAATTTCTATCTCCATTCCATACCACACTATCACTTTTTATGTAATTGTATGGACAATGAGAGAGCCATGCCTATCATTGGCTTCTTATTATTTCAACTGCTTGATTATCAGCTGCTCCATTTATGCCATGACCTGCCAGTTAGCACCATTATTTTGGGTTCTATTTAAGAACTCCTCTCAACTTGGTATGTTAAGAAGAGGGGGAAAGAGAAGTGCACGAATACTGAAGAATATTCTTAAGGGAGGCACAGAAATAGAAGTCCCATGTAGCCTAAAGCTGAGGAAGAGAACATACCTGGAAATTCGTAAGGAGAGCAATCCCACTGTCAATAGCTGTCCTCCGAATCACATAATTATCATGGACAAACTTAGTGTTGTTATTGGGGAGGTTAATCACTAGGTCAATGCTCCCATCTCTAATCAACCTGGGAAAATAAACAAAAATGTTCAGGTGACTCTGTATATTGTAGTATTGATTTTGAAAAGACTAACATAATTCACTCTCTTAGTCATTCAAAATCAATTTCACCCTGAAGTGACTGCCACCCCACTCTGGATTGACTGCCTTCTCTATTCCAAAGCTGATGTTCAAATTACACTCATTTGGGGATTATAACTTATTATGATCTTAAAAGCATTTTGAGAAAGGTTGGACTAATAGCATGGAAAAGTTTGTTTCCTCTTTCAAATGTGTTCAATCCATAGTTAGAATTAGTAATTGAATAGATACTTACTTATTTCATAAGAAGGTGATTACTCCAGCATTAAGACCATTCCACCCCCACCCCTGCATTCCCACAAGAACTTTACTTCATTGCCTACTTCCCAGTGCTTCTCAGAAGATGGTATGAGAATGTAGGTCACCTGATTTAGAATCATACCATTTCACATTCTACTGCTGGGCTGCTACACAAACTAGACGATGTTTAAATGTCAAATGGTATGAAGGAAATGCTAATTATTGTTTTAGAAAGCACCAAGCAAGGAGTTTACAGCATCTCTGGAATCCCGCTAAGGTCTGAAAACAATGTTATTGTTTTATTAATTTCATAATGATTTACAGACTGACTTCTTAAGAGCCTTGACAAATAACATCCTGTACAGTTTAGTATGACTTAACCACTTGGTAGGCTGTAATATCCTGAAGCAACCAAGAATTCTCTCCTAGTTGCACTGCACACATACCATATAGTTTTGTAAGTGTTGGTGCAATTATGTTCCTGAAGGATCACACATTGGATGAAATCATGTCTTTCAAAATTTAATGCGGAAATGGCCTAAGGCATAATAATCCATCTGATCAAATAATCCATCTGATCATCTGATCAAAGAAGGACAAATCAGGTAATCCAGTGTATGACTTTATCACAGCATTACCATAGTCTCCTGCATGTGGCAGGTGCTCAGTAAATTGTCTAACTTATGGTACACAACATCGGGGAGATGCAGCTGATAATCTTACACTTGATAGACACTTATATATACTCTATAAATTTGACATTAAAATATAAAGTGCTGCATCACACTCTCCATGCCCTCATGCAGCTCCTGGGATACATCAAGGAAAGCACCCTTACTAGGACACTGTTTGAATGATGTTACATGGCACCAAGTATACATGCCATGGTGTGTTCTAGAATAATGGCAAGTTTATGAGAATGAAATTGTAGTATCATCCACAAATTTATTCATTTAAAATTGCTTGACTAAAAGGACTTTTTAAAAGTCTTCCAATGGAGGGAGGTGGAGCATTGATATCATACTAGTTCGTTTTCTCAGAAAACAGTCTGCCCAACTCTTACTTTCTGATGGAAGAGAGGCTGGGGTTCTGTCCTTCCTGGGATGGCCATGCCACTGGGGTGGCGGGTACGTTGTTGGCATTGAGCCAGTCTGACGTGGCTTCTGTGGCAAAGAGCTGCATTTGGAATGGAAAAATCGGTTACATCACAGGGAAGTCTTTCAGGAACAAGAAAGCATAAAGGGACAAAGAAGAAGATAAACAATATTGAACCAAAGATAGAGACTTGGACTCAAAGTCCAGAGGGGTTGACGACATGGGCACTTTGAATGCTTTCAAAATATTTGCTGTGAGGAAACATCCAAGAACCTCAATTACAGATGCATCTGTAGACAAGAAAATTGTAGACTTATTCAGGCTGAAAATTCATTGTTATCAAGTTAACTGCGCCCCGTGGCCACAGGTCCATCCTGAGACTTGGGAATCATTTTGTTTTACTGAATCAGACTTCATGTGGAGGCATTCACAGCAAAGAAATTTTTCCTGTGACTGAGACAGCTGGAAACCACAGCTTCACATAGAAACAGGAAAAGGAAAAAGAAAAAACATGGAAATGCACTGGAACTTTGTCTCAATTATGCTTAAATAAAACTTTCTAAGTTTTTAACTGACAGCTTCCATTGAGTTTGTGGTAATTTTTGTTAAAATTTAAAATAGTTTAATATTTTACTCCATTTAGGTTTTAAACCTACCCCACTGGTTATACGTTTTGGATTGAAATGAATATTATGAGCTATTACTTTCCCTAAGATTCTTCAATATTCTGTCTTGTGGACAGATTTCAATGCTGATGGAAATGTGAAAAAAATTAATAACATACATACCTTAAAACCTTCATTGTGTAATTGTTCAGCCACACCAAGGAATTTTGGACGGAATGATTGCTGAAAAGGAATTTAGTGGAATTTACTGTCTAGATATGCATCCTCTTTATGTAGTCATATGCAATATGGTTTTCCCTTATATCATCCTAAAAGCCATAAAAACCAATGACGTGTTGCCGAGTACTTTATATTCAAAGATGACAGGTTCTATCTTTATATTGTGATTATGCATTCTTAGGTTATTTCCAATAAAAATGAATATGAAATGCATAATTGCCTTGCCCTCTGCTTAGGACACCTTACTTTTTACCCTACCCCAAATTCCTTCATTCCCTATTTAGTTCACCTCATCTCTGTCCACCCCAGATTCTGCATAGATCCTTCAGCTGGTCAAGGAGATTTTAAAGACACCCAGTTAAGGAACTTCACACCAAGTCAGCCTTCCTGGCTTTTGTGCCTGTTCTACCTGCTCTAATCTGCTGAGTTCCAACTTTGAACTGCCCTTCAATAACTAGACCCCTGTCTTAGTAGCTCCTACAATAAGTCAATCTTCTGGAAAACAATTTTGCATTTATTATATGGCAATAAAGGGTTGTGGATAAAAGAAAGGGTCCAGACTCACTGAGCTGCATTTCAAACTCTGGCTTTATCATTCACTAGTTTCATGTGCTTGAGGAAATGCTCATGTCATTGAGTTTCAATTTCTTTCTTTTTAGGACAGCAATGAGGATAATAGCAGCTTCTACTTCTTAGGCTCAACAACTTATTTAACTATGTGACCTTGAGCAATTTGCTTAACCTAGGATGCAATGTCTTCATCAGTTATGTTTAGAATAACTACCTGCATCAGAGGATCCTTATGAGAATTCAATCAGATAATTTATAAGTAAGCACTATTTAAGATTTAGTGAAGTACCTTAACTTAGTTATTGACCCATTAATAGTTCACAAAAATATGAATATTATTAAAATGATGATTTTCACCCTTCCAGAGATTAGATTCCTGCACCTTAGTTTCCAAACCTGGGTTCCTCTGCCAGCTGTCACACTTCCAATGCTAACCAACTTTATGCTCACATATATGCATTGTACTTCTGGACAGGCTTCACTAATGTTCCATCTCACTGTTCAGATATTTTCTTACAGCCCATTGTTGTGACCTTCCTAGGGTCAGCCAAACCCATCTGGTCTCCAGGTGCTACCTTCTCTGGACTCCTGACCATTTTCTTCTGGGTTCCACAGTTCTGAACATACCTCCTTGGCCGAAAGCCATTATTTGCAAGACAGTGGTCAGGATAAAGGAAAACAAAGCTAGCCCTTCTACCAGGGTTTATATCCCTGATTTTGACCTCATTAACATGTGTGCCTAGGTAACTTAGCTAAATAAAATGTGTAAAATCATACACAGTTGAAAACATCCATTTTTCTTTAAATGGGACCATTATTGCTGGTTACCCTTGTGAAAAATTTGTAAATAGATGACATAATTTGGTTATTTTGGTCAATGTTTTATAATCTTTCTGTTTAGAAAACTGTATTAGTAATAGTTGAAAAACAGCATAGCTATAATGTTATTTCATGTCAAAAGCTAAGAATTGTGATAAAACATATCAACACCCTTACACAATTTTGACAACATTCAGAACATAAAACCTTCTAATATTTACTTGCAGAGCCTTTCTGAGAACAGATCTATATCCTAGGAAAAGATCCCTAAGACCATGTTCAAATACAAAATTATTTCAGGTTCTGGCCCTCTCAATCCAAGACTGCAGCTTTATGAGAAGAAACTATTGGCAAATAGAAAAGATAAATGCAACTGGATGAAACCCAACTAAGGAAGGCTCAGGGGTTATTCATGACAGTTCCTAGTACATGAATTGTAACCATTGTCAGTAGCTTTCCATTCCTGCTTAGACTGAAACAGGAAGAAATAAGCTTAGATGCAAGAAGCTCATGGTTAGACACAAAATAGTAAGATAAAATAAATTTTGAAATTCAGAGAGTAACTTTTAGTGACAATTTAATGATGTATATGGCAGTCTCCTTTAGAATAGATCAGCGAGAAGAATAGGATAATCATTTGTTCAAGTTTGATTCTACTAGGAAAGCAATGAGCTGACTTGGATGTCATATTAGAATTTCTTCATGTTTGAAGGTTCTTTGTAAATAGCAAATATATATGAAATATTCAAAATAGCTTAAGAATTTTGTTAAATCCCCCTACTATAGAACATTGCATCGTGACCTCTTGGTAAACAGAACAGGCCTAAGTAAACACCAAATCACATTAGAGCTCAACATAAAGAGCAGATCCAGCAAACACCAATTGATACATTAATCATGTACTGAACTAACCACTCTCAATCTCTTAAACTTTCCTCTAGCATAAAAGTCACTGATAATGTAATGGCCATGTGATGACAAAACTTTTAATCAGGTTCCTCAAATACCATTTCGTTAGTAAAGTGGTGCTCAAAGTGTATTTCCCAGACTAGCAGCCGCATCTGGAAAGTTGTTAAAAACAGATCTGGGACTCTACCCAAGATCTACTGAGTTAGGAACTGTGGGAACGATCCCAGGAATCCATGTTTTAGCAAGCCCTCTGGGACGCACTGGGATTTAGGATTAGGAAGGAATAGGGAACAGGAGGTCGACCCTTCGCTCATTGTATAATGTGAGCCGCGTTGACCTGGACCATAGTCACAATGAAAAATGTTGAGGGGGAGAACGGGAATGTAATTTTTTTTCTTTGTCATTTTGAAGTAAAATAAGTCAGCAAGTCCCCTAAGACCTGCAGACACCAGCCAGAATCTCATTATGGAGCTGTTTCAGTGCTGTCCCCCAAGTGGAAAAGATAAATATCCGACATGACAGTATTGGCAGTTCCCAGCCAGGGAACCACTCTACCTTGTGGTCTGGGGTGTTGGCTTTCATAGCCACATTATAAACTTCTATCAAACATGTATTGAACACTTGTGACACATAAAACAGCCTCTCTACAAAAAGAAATTACAGCTGTCAGATTGCATCTGGGTAGGCCCAGATATAAAAGCTGATTGAAAATACCTGTGTAAGAAACCATTTGTTACTAAAGGTGAAAAGTACAAGCTGATTCATTTTCTAGGAAATGTTTACAAGGAAGCAAGTCCTTTAAAAATGAATATATTTTCCCTCCAGTCATCGTTTTCACATTAATATACCTTCTGGCTGCGGAAAAGAAAGCCAAGCTAATACCGTGCAATGCTTGTGGACACTTCTGGGTAGTCTGGACTGACAACTCTATGGTTGTTCCTAATGATTCTGTGCTGTAGAGAAAAGGTTACTCATGTCACTCGGAGTTGTCTTTTTCAAATAAAATGCTTGCTTTCTGTTTCTGTGCAATGCTGAAGCACAGATGTCAGGATAGTGCTTGCCACTTCACAAACATCACTGAATAGCCCAATCAAAGGGGGGAAACTGCAAGAGCTCCTGGTCTACCCTAGAGTAAATAACTTATTGTTAAAGAATGTTAGAGATTCGTTTCCTGGTGCCTGCCTATGCCAAAAGAAGAAGAAGAAGAAAAAGAATGTTAGAGAAAACTTTAAAACAAAGCAGAATGTCTACTCATAGTAACTAAAAATAAATCCTGATAGGAAGAAAGGTGGCTGGAAATATCGCAGGAAAATCAAAGTGGATTTAGTGGCTATATAAGCCTGCATTATGCTTTTTCTTGTATTAGGATCTATGTTCTGGAATATGCAAAGCCTCTAGGTAGAGACAGTGCATTAATGATTAGGTTGACAAGGACCCTTCCGAAAATCTAAACTGTGATTGTTTTGTCCTACATCCTAGTTACACAAGGTTGTTGTTGTGAATATTTCAAACTTCCAGGTAATTTTACTTTGGGAGGGCAGAAAGAGAGGTTTCTGTGTAAAGACAGAGGTTTGTGTGCATGTGTAAAAAGGTGAAGTGGGGAAGAGAGGCGAAATAAAAGGTGAGAAAGACTACAATAAAATCAATGCACATACACATTCACACACACACTACATATTGAGAAGTGGCTGAAACTTGCAAATAATAAAAGCGTCTATGTAAGATATGTATTAAACTACTGACAATAAGAAAAATTGTTTCCTGGCTCAGAGTCACTTTTACCCTTACTCTACATTTCTCTTTTTCCCCATTTTTCTCTTGCAACCTGTGGTGCAATATTGAGCCAAGGTGGTTTCATTAGATTGTTAGCAGGCAGTTAGGTTGAAGTGGGGAGATGAAGAGAAAAGACTACCTCACTGCCTCAAATAAACGGGAAAGATTCTGACCATTCTCCCCATTTATACATAGAAGAATAATAAAGCAAATCAACTGCAACAGCGCTGGCTACCAAGGCTCTTTGAATGAAGTCTACATTACACCATACTAAATGAATATTTTAAGAAATCAAAGTGCAATCGTGGATCTTCTCTCTTAGAAATTCATCATAGAATCCATCCTCATTTAGATGCCTTCTGTGATGGTTTTCTGTAGGTACCCCCAGAAAAACTAGGTCTTAAATTTAACCCATGTCAGTGGATGTGAATGCATGGTGAGTAGGACATTTTCATGAGGTTACTACAGTTAAAATGTTTCCACCTCAATCAGGATGGTCTTAATCCTATTACTGGAATCCTTTATAAACAGAATGAAACTCAGAGAGAAAGCCATGGAATGAGCAGCCAGAGGCTGACCATCAATGGAATGTAGAGGAGAAGGGAGACCAGGAGATATCACCATGTGACAAGCTATGAACCAAGGGCTGCTAGCACCCAGCACCCGAATAGCAGTCTTCAGGAACAAAGTATCACCTTAATGGTTCCTTGATTTGTACTTTCTTTTAGCTTCAAAATTGTGGGCAAATAAATTCCTATTGTTTAAGCCTACTCATTACATGGTACATGCTTTGGCAGCCCAGAAAACTAAAACGCCCTCCATGGTAGTTACTGACCCCGACGTTAATTTATATTTAAAGCAGTATTATTTTATGTATTTTTCAGTTATGACTTTATATATTCAAGTTATTTTATGTGAATTCTTCTGGCCAAATGGGATCATGTTAAATAAAATGATAAAAAGTATAATGTATCCTAAAATATGAATTTGTAGACTTTCAATTGCTATCAGGCTTGGGTAGAAAGTTGAGATTAGATTTGGTCCCATTCTAGCTAAGAAGATATCCAGTGAGTTTAGTAACTATTAACTCTTAGTATATTCTGTTGTATTTATGAGTTTGATTTATAAGACTAAGTGTTGTTTTAAAAATCACTGGGAATGAAAATCCTCCATAAAATACTCAAGAGAATATCATTACTTTTGATGAAGGCAAGCATTCAGAGAAGGTAAGAAAATGATGCTTATCTCACTCTGGAGGCTTAGAGTCCTGCTGATCAATTTTGCCACAGCTGCAAATATTTTATTAAGTATACTTTCACTACAACTAATTTTATTAAATATTTTTCTAAATATGTTCTTTCAGCTAACGCTCTTTAAAATCCCTAACGTACATTCACACACAGGGAGAAGGTTCTTTGCAATAACTCATGTAGTTGTTCATAAAAGAATGGACTGAAAGGTAAAACTTCAATGGGCTAACCCCATTGCTCTTTGGAGTTTAAGAAAACATCACCCTTTCTCTTCTTAAAAGCAAAATTCTGTTCACTGGTGCCAAAATCACGCAAAGACTTCATAGGGATCAAATTAATTTTTGCTCCACATTCCCCTGCAGCACTGGCGCCAAACAGGCCCAATTTTATACATCACTGCCTTCTTAAACTGATATTTTAAAATGTTAGCACTAGAGTGATTAGCTGTGAAGATGAAGACTAAGGGCATGGTCTCCTCTGAATGCCCCCAGGTCTCACATTAAACTTTAAGTCATAACCAGAAGTTGGGCAAATACTCTCCTACTTGGGACTTCATAATACTTAAGACCCACTTATAATGTGATGAGTCTCGTATGGTGTGACTTGTCTCTAAACTGCCATTAAGCTATGCAATTGCAAGTCATCTTGTTGGCGTCTGCTCTATCTGTTCACCATCACCCTTCTGGCATCTTTACGATGCAAAATCCTCAGCTACTCTCTGCAGAAACTTCTCCAAAGACAGTAACTCATCTGGTCTCCAGAGACGAAGTTGCTGATATTAAAAGCCCTCTAATGAAATGGTATCTATAATAATCACCCACTGACTTGAGAATACCTGGCACTGTTCTAATTATATTTTTATTGATTTTTATGTAACATGCAGGGCTTGAGCTTATTAAAAGCACAGTAGGGGGTTTATGGAAGGTCATCCATTGTTTCTACAGGACCCAAGAATTACTAATCTCAAATGAAGGTGAATGACCATCTGGGAAGAATCTAGGATTTTTTTCAGGAAATGTATAAATAGAATAGTTTATACACTCTTGAAATCATTATTCCAAATAGTAGGAGAAGTTTCTTGGCTATCATTCACCCTAGATTTACATTTGATTTGCAGTAATAAACCAATAATGCCCTTTTCATTTTATTAAGATATTCTAAAAATCATCTCACCCTAATTTGACCTGGAAGGCTGGCCAAAGAATAAAATTCAATGACCTCCATGGAATACTGTGGGACATGCTGGCTTTCTTAGGTTAATAAGTCACTGCACTTCAGTAATTTTAAATTAGTTATGGAGTGTTAGGTAGAGAAGCTTTCTCAAATAACACCTACGTCTTCTTCAACTTTGAATCCTTGACACTTAGCAGAGATTGAAATTTGAAGAAATAACTGTATGGCTGAAAACAAGGACCAGAAATCAGGAGGGGGACAGATATCACTTCTCTTTGAGACTTGATGGTTTTGGCATCCTGCAGAATTACCCACGGAATGCTGGAAATAAGGGATAGCTAAGGATAAAACTTAAAGGAGATGAATATAGTGGATACCATAGGTATGCAGGGAAAATAGACAGAGAAGGAGTGAGAGGGGGAAAAGTGAGAGAGAAGAGGATGTTCAGAGGCTAAGGAATAAGAGCGAATAGCAGAGTGCATAGAAAAGACCTAACCAGGGAATAGAAGAAATTCCTTTCAAGGTACACTGAATCTCTCTCAGAAAAATGCCCCATTCTCTAGACTTCTTCTGTCTTTCTGTTTGAATTTTTTGTATCAGCTGATGCAATGGAAGAAAGCAAGAATCAGGGAACAAATAGAAAACAAATGGCTGTTCTTATATAAGTTACTTTTTTTCTTCAGTGGAACATAAAGCAAACCTCCCCTCTTCTGTTCCACAACAAATGTCTCTTCTCCCAGCTACTGCTAGCACATACACAAGGCACAGGTACACAGCCACACACCACTTACCTGGATGCCAATCAAGATGCCTTTCTGGGGTAACTTAAAGCCTGTGGAAAGCATTGCCTTCAGGAAGGCTGTATGAATACTTTCACCAAAGCAAGCCACCTGTTCAGAAATAAACAAAAAGGTAAAATAAAGGAAAGCTAATAATAATCAACCACCCTTATAAGAAAGAAAATACAAATGGAAAGCACTTTACCCAGACTCCTTTCCCAGGATTTATCAATGATGCCCAAAGACAAAACAATCTGAATCCAGGGATTACAAGGCTGGCCAAGGCAGAAGTATCTTATGTTTTTAATTAAGCATAATTGGTGAATAAGCAATTCTTATTCTATCCAACAATGCTCCATGGAGCAACATAACTGGATTCTACTGTGAGTTATTTGGATACAAATCACAGCTTCTGACCCACAATGTGAGAAGTTACCACATGTTAATAAGACTTAATGTTTAAATAACATTGTATGTGCTGTATGCTATGCAGCAATGTGTGAATACATGGGTCAGTAGCAGGAATGCATAATTGCTAATCAATCACTTAGGAGTCATTTCATACAGCTTATAGGATACACTTCTGAGAAATTCAATAACTCCGTGAAAATCGCAAAGCTTATTGTTGGTGGTTTTTTTAAAAATCATTTTTATCAAATGAATTAAAATACCCTGTTACTCGTCTTAAAAACTGCAGCCATATGTAAAAAACAATTCCAAACCAATAAATAATATTAGGATAAACAAAAGCTTCATCCAGAGTAACTGTCCTACAATATAACGAGTCAAATGCTTACCATAACCATGGAAAAAGTGGTATATTTGAGATGATGGGAGCAGGCTCTGCCACGCACATCATCATTTGATGCAGATATAAAACCACTGCCATTGTAAATAGCACTGACGGCTAAATTAATTCTTTAAGCAAATGACTCCCTTACTGTGAAAGGAAAGTTCTCATGCCTATGACCTTTAGTCAACCGTCAGCACACGCTGTTTCCCTCCGCAGTGAGCATTTTAATCAGTAAGAACTGGCCAACTAACTTACTGAGGTCAACTTACATTAACGGGGCCCAAATTCTATTCAGAGAAACTGGGAAATCTCATTATAAGTGCAGATAGAAAAATACATAAGGGGGTTCACAAAGTTTCTATGAAAAGCACACAAAGCAGTCACATATTCCAGTAGAGATGAGAACTAACATCCCTATTTCACTTCTAGGAAAATAAAATCATTTTTACCTAGTTCAAGAGTCAGAAGTTGATTCAACCCCAGAACTATCCATCTGGACACTGACTATGTCTCTTTGAAGACTACCTGAGACTTCACCAAGCTAGAATAATTATTCTGATTTCAATTACAAAACAATCCTTGTAACAATCCACTTTATGATGCCTGGGAATATGACTTTCTAATAACGGAAGAATTATCTCTATACTTCAGGAATAGATGCAATAAAGAGGGAGCTGCATTTCAAATTATTTCATATTTTCCTATGTCAACAACCCCAATAATATATGTCTGGAGGCAGAACAGACATGAGCTGAAAATAGATTTGCAACAATAGATAAAAGAGCATGCGAGAAACTAGAATCTCTCCCTGCTCTGAGCTCTAGACTGAGTGAAGCAGCCCTGATACTGCAGTAAGCATGGGATCAAAATGAACCTGAACAGCATCAGTGAGACTGGAAATGTGACGTAGTGCCTTAATTTCAAAGTTTGGTTTCCCCTCCTATGAAATTAAAAGGAGCAGCAAATGGGCTAAAAGAAGGCAACGATCACATCAGCCCAGAAATAAACAGGTTAGCCATTTATTCCTCACTGCCTGCCTCCCTTTCTCACCTGGCTCCTCATCACAGACCTTGCTTGTAACCAAGCAACCATAGAAGCCATCATGTATTTGCTGAAATTAAATATTTTCCCTTTTCAGGTTTTCCTTCGTACCAAGAGGAAACACTGATATCTCACAGTTTGATGTTGCCACTCCGATATGCACTGATGCGAATCTGAAGGTTGTTTCTAGTAAGTCTGTCAAAGGGCTAGGTGATTCATAAAATGTCCTGACATTGACATGTAGAGAACTTTCCCGAATCTGACAGATCTTGACAAGAAACACATTTTACATTCTTAAAGAAACCTTCAGCTGACTGAATCCCAACACAAGTGAAGAGGGACATCCAGTGGCCAGTCCCAGTGTAGCTTTTAGGTATCCCCAGGAGGTTACAGTTATCTTCAAAGTGGTCTTGAGATGTGCATGCATCTGCTACAGATTCCACAGTGGCTCGGTTCGTGGTTTTCCTAACACTGTTATTCTACTTATTGCTATTAAAAGTCCAAGGATCTAGTTTCATGGTAGCAAAGGGTAGGCAGAGGCAAATGGGGGGTTGGGGAGTGGGGCTGATGCAGAACAACCTAAGAACCTTGAAATATAAAGGAAGACCCAGAAGATATTTATTTAGAGGTCTAGGGAAATTTGCGAGGATATTCTCATATGCAGTGTGGAAATGAATTAGGGACATAAGCATTCTATTCACATGCTAAACTAGTAGAAAACAGACAGTGGTCCAAAAAAGTAAAATACTTTTTTTTTTCTTTAGTAGACCTTTGAGACTTACTCCGATAACATAAGAGGTTTGTGTCCCCCTTACTACTCAGCAACTTACTTATTTATGTTACTATATGCAGATCATGAGACAATATATTTCAAAGTAGATTTAATCTAAGAGTTCATGGATCATTATCCAGTTACCTCTCCAGTGGAAGCCATCTCACAGCGCAGGATGGGGTCAGCATCCCTCAATCGGGGCCAGGAAAACATTGGCGCCTATCACAAATAACAGGCAAGAAAAATATGTGAGAGAAAGGTATAAAGGACTAAGCATGGATAAAAATATTTAGCGAATCGCCTCTCACGGGATTCATTTAGTCAGGGGTAGATATGTAAAAAAAAATCTCTTTGGTCCAAGCATCTGACTTGAAAAAATAGCTTTAAAACTCTGTTCCAAGAATTCCTTAAGCGGTCCGCCAAAAAGTTGGGTTAAATAATCACAAATTATTTCTGTGAAAAGGGCCCCTGTGACCAATCCAGGACAGTGTTTCTAATCTGGCTTAAACACATTCTTATGGACCAATTTCAAACAAAGTCTACTGGGCATTAGTCCCCAAAACACAGATTTCAAACGCATTTTCTTTCTTGGTAGGCTTTTGAAACAGTCCTCTTCTTGTTCTGATCATTTGAACTTGCATCAAGCCACCTTGCCAGAAACGGTTGTCTGTAAACTGACTTCTGAGACATTAAACTGTTGTTGACACCTCTTAAAAAGCCTTGGAAAACATTCTGCTTGGAAACACGGTTGCCAAGAACTTTTATATGAACTGGAACATCTGAGTGCTTCCTTTCCATTTATTTTTATCGGTAAAAAGAAGTTTACTAAGAATGAAGTTCTTATTTCTTGTGTATATCCATTTATCTAGTCTAGACGATTCCTGATTTGATTCTGGCACCCTTCCTTGTTATTTTAGGAAGCCTAGCTTGAGGTCACTTCACTAGGTCATCTTAATCAAGTTTTCACATATTCCTGCACTCCTTCTTCCTTACGTTGATATCTACCCATCCTTCCACAGGATTGCTTATGAATAAATAATTTGAAAAACTTCAATGATAACAATGAGAGAAGTAAGCTGGGTTTACAACTTGTTGATTTCAAACACGAAAATTCTACATATATTCCCACTGGGAGTTTTAGCAACTTGTGTCTGTGTCACTGTCTCCAGGAACAAAATGCCACCCCTCAGCCAACATAAAAAATGACACACCTTCTCAATGCATTATGAAATCTAAGTCATCCTAAAATATGATTCCTGAATTACTAAGGATTTTTAAATATATTTTGATTTATAGTTCCCACATAACTTCTACACATAAAAAGTCAGAAGTCAGAGTCTCAGCTGAAGCACAGTTATAGTTGAGGTCACTAGTACATATAGGAATGGAAACCTTTTGAAGGTATCCAAGATATGCGTTACACAAATATATCACAAAATGTAAATTAATTTTATTGGGCACTTCATCTAAGAAATTCAAATGTATTTTTTAACTGTTTCATTAATCCTCATATCTGTGCAATGAATCGAGTAAGGGTCATAATTACCTCAGTTGAATTATTGAATGAACCTTAAATTTTCCTGTTCACTCTTCCTAAAGTTGTCATCAAATTCAACACCTTCATACTACCGCTGTGAACTACAACTTCTCTTTCAATTTTCCAAGTGGAAAAGCTGTGCCACTAAGGGAAATAGGAATCAAGTAAAGGTGCCTGTGTGATAAGAATTCAACTAACAACAGAGATTGATCACTTTTATGAGAGTCAAAGATTCCCAAAGACTTGGCAAAATTTAAGTGCCATAATTCAAGCCTTATCCTAATGAAGTATGCCTAGAATTTCTGATTACCAACTAAACTGGCACCATCATGTGCCAGTTCTGCATAAAGATAACTCACACTATCCTCAGCTAGCCAGTTTTGAAGCTATGTAATTCTAGATACATTAAAAAAAATTAAGTCCACAATAGTTCATAATTTGGTCATAAAGTGATACTTTGTTAATAGCTTGTTTTATACTTAATTCAAATGCATAGTATTCAATTTTTCCTGTAGTGCAACCACCTTGATCATTTGGAAAGAAACGACATAAATCCCAAGTCCAGCTTTTTAATTAGATGTTTCATGAAATATCAACATTACTTATGATGACAAATTCTTCCTTTCATTTCCTTGCCATTCACAAAATGATGAAATGGTTTTTGAATCGTTACCTTGATTGCAACATAGTCAGCAGGAATTATGGGGTGATCCAATGTTGGAAGAGGTTTCTCATCAATGTTCTCTCCAATCATCACCTTGGTGGCCACATCAATGAAGTCTACCCCAAGAGTCTTGGAAACAAAGGGGAAGGATCGAGAAGCTCTCAGGTTGCACTCGATCACCTGGAGAGATAAAAAAAATTTAGAAAGAGAAAGAGGATGCTGAGAGCCAATGACAATAATATTGATATTCTCTCTGCCCCTTCGTTTCCAGCTATTGCCAACTGGGGATAGGCTCTTGTTTGGGTTCATCTTTTCCCTTTTCTTCTAACTGCCTAGATTTTTCTAACTGGTTTCCTTTCAGCCAACATCTCTGAACTCTGCTTTTCTTTCATCCCTCCCCCCCTCCTACATCCATTTCAACATACTTTTGACAGGTTTATTTTAATGCAGATTTCAGACAGTACCCCAACCTCTACTGAAAAACCTTTATTGGATTTCCATTGGTCATCAGATTAAAGCCTAGCCCTTAAAGGCCTTCTGTTTCTCTTGCCTCAACCTAACTCTAGTTTGATTTTATACTACTTTTCTGGCCCCAACCTTCCTTTGCAAAGCTACCTTTCGGTGGTGTTCTAGAAAAATGACCTCATTACACCAAACTGTTCACTGCCTCCTAAGACATGCTGAGTTTTCTTCCCCTTGTTGATGATGTTCTCACTACATGTAATGTCCTCTCTACCTTGCTGTACTTACCAAAATTCTGACCATGCTTAAAGGTCCAACCCAAACCAGCATTTGACATTCACACAGATGCTCATGTCCTACACACACACACACACACACACACACACACACACACACACACGGAGGTATGTTTCTCTGTTCTGTGACTCCAATACTGTCTTAGTTGTACATGTCTTCTAGAAGCTATTATATTCTACCTCATGTTATAGTTATCCACACACTCATTTTGTTCCCTGTCCTCACTAAATCACAAGCTCTTTGAGAGCAGGGATGACATATGTCTTTGTAGTCACCATATGTGTTTGCACAGTAGGTACTGAATCAGTATTGATTATCAATTTGTTAAACTAAATGGACTAATTTAATCAAGACTAAACTATCTCATTTAATACATTGTATTTTAAGTGATCTCTGAAATAGCTCTCTTCTAAGGGAAACGAGTAAAGCAAAACTTTAGTGCACAAAATTTATGACTTCTCTACACATTAGGTTATTTGATGGTAGCTACTGTATCCACTGATACCACACTATGGATGGTATATAGTGATCTTCTTTCCTGTGTATCACAGTGCTGTACAAAGCTGTGACTGCCTCAGCAGGGGCACGAAGGGCCTGTGCCTGCCAACAAGGCAGGCATTACATGCTATGCAATATCTCACACTCCAACCTCAATAGCCACAGGGGTCTCAGGTGCCCTGTGCCTGGTGTTCACAAAAAGGTGATTATCAGAAGAACCCAAAGCAACATGGCCTAACACAGCAGGCATCCTCTCAAACACCTTGGCAGTTCTTACCAGGACATCATTTCCTCGGACAAGAAACTGGACATTGAATGGGCCAGAGATGGCAAAAGCCTTTGCAATCTTGCGGGTAGCATCCTTCACCTGGAGCAAGAGGACAATAATATAATGTCAAAAAGCATATCTCAGTTTTCTTAAAAAAGATATACAGCATCTTAAGTGTTGATTTTTTAAATCTTCTTTTACATTGAGCTGCACCTCTATTAAAATTGCTTCTCTTCCCCACAATTAGACTTCTGTTAACAAAATAATTCTATGTACTAAATATTCACAGTAGTTGAGCAGCAGAAAGAACACAATTTTACAGGATTATCTCTGCCAAATATTCCTATCTACTGACAATTCTAAACTCTTGTTTTCCTTTAAGGACTAAATGGAATCCTTTTGGTCTAGTAGCTTCAGAAACTATACTCCAAACCATCTATCAATCTAATGATCTACTTGCTGAGAGGTGCAGGCACTGAAATTACATGGTACTGCAAAGAGGACTTATGGCTCTCTTTTAGGTTGCTTTTCTGTTGTCCTGGACTCTACAAGGGTAGATATTATGATCAGAAGGGAACAGTTTCCCTGCTAAGAAGCCCTGCATGGCACATATAGGAATTCCTATGTCCAACCAGAGACAGAAGTTACCCATGCCAAAAAAGGGCATTAATTAAGAGAAACAAGAACTCCTGCATTACCCTTACAAGAGTGATTCAGCAACTTAATTGGTTATAAAAGGAAGTGGCATCTGTGGCACACTGGACTCTGAGAGATTTGCAAAAACCTGCATTTACAAGGTCATTTATCTTAACCTGAGAAGTGGCAGCACATGTGAAATTCAGGAACATTGTTCTTTTATACTGATGGTATTATAAAGCATTCTGCTACCTCCGCATTCTAGAATCCAATCCTATCTGCAGCCAGACAGGTGGGTCTGCATGATTTCTGATGGCAGAATCACTGGAAAGGCTCACTAAAAATGCCAAACCTGACCTAACTTATTGAAGACTAAAGGAATACCCACTGCAGTTATCTAAGATGATAGTCTTTAACATTTTGTATTCTCCTAGGGTCTCTAAGTATATGCCTAGCACTGTGGAGTATTGAGTATTGAGACAGAATCATCACCCTCAGGAAAATCTTCAAAACAATGGTTCTCAAAGAGGGATAGAAAACAACATATTAGAAAGTACTGGCTAGTTTGAGGTGAAGGTAGAGGTGGACAGTATAAGCAAGTTTCTGAAAGGGCCCCAGTAACTGCTGCACACCTGTTCACCATTCCTGAGAAACATGGCTTTCTATATCCTCACCTATGAGTGGGTCTCAGACATTAGAATCACCTGCAGCAGTAGTTGCCCAAATGTGATCCCAGACTAGCAGCAACAACATCACCTGGGGACTCAAAAAAATGCCAATTCTTGGAACCCACCAAGAAGTATGGAATTAAAAACTGGGATTAGAGCCCCACAACATGTATTTTAACAAGTTCCCTGGGTAGGTCTGATGCACATTAAAGCTTGAGAACCATTGCACTAGCAAACAACCAGACAGGCCTTAAAAAGGAAATTACTGTCTTTAAAATACCCATCTGACAGAGCTCAAAGAAGTTCCCCTTGTTATTAAATTACCCGGAGCATGTCCTACATGGTTACCTACTTTGAATAAAATAGGGTGCTTCTTTTTCAACTTTCACTGTTCCCCCTTTCACTTATAGTTATAAATGATAACCTTTTCAATGGCTCCTTGGCTGACGGTCTGCGTGGGCAGCATTAGAGTAGCATCTCCCGAGTGGACACCTGCATCTTCCACGTGTTCAGAGATGGCATGAGAGATAACCTGGCCCAAAGAAAAGTTTTACAAAGAGTTGTCAGGCACCTATTTAAATGAAGCTACTACCTTGCCTAGTCCTTAGATTCTAACATCTGCCCTAAGCACTGACCAGATTCTTTGCTGAGTCCCTCATGCGAGAAGTAGAAAGTGCTGTGTACAGATTCACCAAGTCTCATTGTGCAGGGGCTGATTGTCTCTAAGGGTAACTGAGAGCAGCTGAGAGCTTGCCTCCCTATTCCACTGATTAAAATGGGAATGAATAACAGGAAAAAGAGAAAAGTAAACCAACACGGATTGAGCTGTAAAAACAGGATAGGAAACTAAAGCATTGGGAGAGGCAGTGGGGAGATATCTTTACCTTCTCCAGGTTAAGTTTATGATATTGGAAAAGAGGATGGGAGAGGCCAATACCTAGCTAGGCAAATGGCATAAGTTAGTGGGCTGGAAAGAAGACCTGAGGATCTGATTAAGCGATCATTAAATAGAAGTTTTAGAGGAAAGAAACAAGAAGAAACTATCATTCGCCTCTTTTGCAATTCAGGGAGAGGACACAAAGGTGATATAAGAACAAATAACCTGAGTTTATGTGAGTAGCATGCTGCTGACTCAGGAGTTTGTAACCTCATCTGTCAGATTTCAAAGACTATAACCAACATGTTAACAAAATTCATTATCTTTAGGAAATGCATGAAACTGAGACTGGAGAAGAATAATTGATGGACATAAAATACTCAAATTGCATAGAAGACTGTCTTGTTAGATTTACAGGTGACTTAAAACCGAGTGACATGTGAGTCCCAGACCTCCTACTGTTACTAATGAGCTCTGTAACCTGGGGAGGGCACTTTACCTCCTTAGCCTTGATTTCCAGTAGGAGGAGAATAACACTAGTACCTACCTCATAGAAAGTTTACAGGAATAAAAGAGAACACAAAGTGTCTGGCCTGATACTTAGCACACAGTCAGAGCTCACTTATTTTGGCATACTCTCTAGAAAAAGGGAAACAGTAGTTCCATTGAGCTCTGGACCAATCATAATATACCTGGAGTACTATGTCCATCTTTTTAATGTGACCGCAAAGAAATTGTGATAACTTGGAGCATTTCTAAAAGAAGGAGTCCAGGTGAGAAGCATGGCCCATGTCTGAGAAAAGATTAGGACAAGAGCTTCATAATATACCTGGAGTACTATGTCCATTTTTTAAATGTGACCACAAAGAAATTGTGATAACTTGGAGCCTTTCTAAAAGAAGGAGTCCAGGTGAGAAGCATGGCCCATGTCTGAGAAAAGATTAGGACAAGAGCTTATCCTGTCAACCTGGACCCAGATCTGCCTAGCAGACTAGCTGTCCTTTGCCCACATAATATTTGAAAAAATATATATGAATGTCTGCAGGCTAGTCTGACATTCTCCAGTTACATAGATATGATCACATTCCTCTTAAACTGTTAAAAAGATGAGGGATTAAATTTATGCTTTGTGACTCTGCAGCCCAGGAGGTCAGGGGATGAGAGTTTCAGGGACTCAAACCTTAGTTCAAAATAAGAAATACCTGAGATGTAAAGAAAGACAAAAAAACAAAACAATGCATAATCTTACGACTTTTTGTGCTCTTTATCACCTAGAGTTTAAACAGAAAACAGATAACCACACTGCAGAGATACGGTAAAGAAAATTCTTGTATCGAGGACAGGGAGGATTGGAATAAATGATCTCTAAGGATACTTCAACTCAAGATCATATGATTCTGCAGTAAGAGGACATCATTGCTTAAAAAAAAATTTTTTAATTAAAAAAAATCCCACAACCTACTTCAAACAGCTAATGTGAAAGCCCTCAAAAATTGTCTTTTAAAGATTTCACATTTTCAGTTACGTTTTGAAGTATTTGCAAAGTAGGAGATGAAGGCTATTTTCTTTTCCCTTAAAGCAGATAAAACAGCATGGACTCCCTAAAACATAACTTTCCAGAGTTCAAGATAAATGATAAATGCCTCATTAACACAACTAGCAATCTAAAGGAAAGCATTCTTCACATTTTTTCTTTCTCACTGAAGTTGGAGGCATGCATTGTATTGGCAGTTCAAGATGTGATATGGTAAGACAATTTTAAGTTATTACTCATATCCACTCTACTCTGTTTGGTTTTGCCTTTGTTAACCCAATAAAAGGGAGGGAGAGTAGGGAATCTAGAGAGAAGAAAAACCAGGGATTCAATTAAGAACTTCAGAAAGAAAAGTATTGGATGTTTTTATAATATCCATTGAAACATAAAAGGAAAACCATGGACAAAAGAAAATGAGGGAGAAAAATCTATTCAAAAAGAATGATCAGTACAGGATGATAATTAATTTTGAATATCATCAAAGAGAAATTCTAACAGTATGAAACACAGGAAATGCGATGTCTGTGACACACCAACTGAATTGTCAGTGAATTTGTTTTTGGTTTTTTTTTTTGACTGAACAGCTTCACCATTATGACTACAGATCTATTTTATAGAATCATGAATTCTAATTCTAGTTATGCTTCAAAGTTGCTAAGAAAATAAAAGCGGGTCGGGAGAAGATGAGGATAAGGGACTTACCCTTCCATCTTTGCCAACAGCATCCATTTCTACTTCCCGGGCCCCCTCAATAAATTTTGTCAGCACCACTGGGTGTTCCTGCCACAAAGGAAACAGAAGGGAGGAACATTTAGTTGAAATTCTATGCTGCATACTTTAATTAAATACCAGGAAAAATTGGAAAATTCTTAATGCTAAACATACTACGTAACTCATTAGTCAATCTGTTTTGTAAGAACAAGATCATTTTCTGCTTACAGTGAGGCAGAGGGTGTGTCCTCAACTTGAGGAACTTTAGTTCCTTAAGTGTTTGGTGAACTAAACATGAATTCTGAAATCTCAAAAAAAAAAAAAAAAAGTCTTGGCTAGCTAGAGAAAGAAAATGCTAAGGAGAGGGCAGAATTTTGATCCCTTCCCTCTTTCTAAGATCACCAAAATCTCTCTACTTTACAATTTTATTTTTAGTATTATTATTATTGGCTCAGGATCCTTCTTCCTACCCTCATCATTTCAGAGCACTACAACTTCTTTAAAAAGTTCTATATATGAGAATTGTGAAAGATCTTAGAAAGAGAGTAGCATTTTGTTTCCATTAGGCCAAAACTGAAATCCTTTATCTAGAATGTATATGACTTATACCACTACTAAGGGAGTATGACACTTGAAACTGTATAATCAAGCTTATTTCTTTATTAATTTTACAACATCCTCCTTTACTTTGCTCTTTCAGATTCTCTATCATATTTGAAGTGTTTTTCCATGCTTAGTTTCTTCATGACTGTGTTGTGAAGCCCTCTACAATCTGGCCACTTTCTTTTCCCAAATTAAATGTAGATGTTGACTGAGGATCTCCAGGTTTACATCTCTCTTCTCCTCTCCGCTGTAGGCTCCAGCAACCTGAACCACTTGCTGTCTTCTGACCAGGCCCTACATTTACCCATCTATATGTCTCTCTTCCCCATGTGTATTCCACTTTTAGTCCCCTGCTTCTTCTTTCGAATCTTAACTCATCCTTCAAGGCCTAGTTCAAATTATACCTGTTCCCTGAAGTCTTCTCTGAACATCTGTCTTTTCTCTGAATACATTTTTGGCCACTCTAATGGAGATGAGCATATATCTATATGTTTTCTATATCAGCATATGTCTACAGTTTTTCTATATCATGAAGATAAAAGTATATAGCTTCAAAAAGAGGTAAAGTTTACCAACTGTCTTCATTTGTTTCCCTAGCCAAGACTAAGATGGGGATTCTTGGTTTGAGTGATTTGGAGAAGCAGAATAGGGCAGTGGGGAAAAGCTAGCAAGGCTGTGGTCTCAGATGGAGAGCTGCTTTAGTCTGATCCCATGGTGATTTCTGGAGCATGAACTGTACCACAGATTTAGTTAGACACACCTTGAAGCTAAAGGTCAGTCATTGACTGGGGTGTGGAGGGTGGCAGTGAGGTGACTGAAGAGAATCCCATTGCCTCCTGATTGAAGAGACTCTCATTTGGCTAAGAACAGTTACCCAGAAGTTCAGCTGTGAGATACTGCCAGCTATCAAAGAAACTGGGGGAAGGGCACTCCCCCAAGTAAAGGAATCTGGATGCAGCATCAACAGCATCTACCATCTTGGCCAATTGGATACATTTATGAAATAATCCCTACTATGGTAAGGAAAGACATCTCAATAGATTTCAAACTTTTAGCAACATTACATATGATCGGTCCCATCCTTCTTAAAATACTTTCTCCCTTTAGCAGCTGTAAATCAGATTTTCATGCTTTCATTCCTAAATATTTGGGCTCTTTTTTCTCAGACCCCTTTAGGGCTCCTTATTCTCTGTTTACCTTTAAATACTGGCTTTCCTCTGGCCTCTGCCTTAGTTGTTCCTTTTCTTCTATACTCTCTTCCTTAGTGATTGTTTCATTTCTCAAAGCTTCAATTAAAATGATATGCTGTTTACCTCCAAGTCTTTATTTACATCTATCTCTATTCATGATCTTGATCTTCAATTCCAGATCTATTTAATCCTTATCCTTCAAAGCATCTTCACTTGGACTCTTAACAGGCACCTCCAAAAGGTCAACTAAATATATTATTTCTCCCTCCAAAACTTTATCCTTCTCCAGAGTTCCCTGGTCCAATTAATGGCACCAAAATTCATTCCATTATTTACAGCAAAAACTGAGAAGTCATCCTTTATCCTTTTTTCTGCCTTTTTATTGGTTCAGATTCTTTCCTCTCCATATGCTTTCATTCATTCACTATTACCTTCAATTAACATATTCAATATCTCTAGAACTCATGTACTTCTATCTTCCCTGTCATCACCCTCATCCAAGGCATTGTCATCTCCACCCTGGGCTGTAGCAACCATCTCTAACCTCTTTCTATGCATCTAGTCTAATCCCATAGCTCACTCTCCCTACTACATCAGAGTGAACTTTTTAAAAATAGAAAATGTGATTGAAACCCAAGGTCATTATAATAATTGACAAGGCCCTCCTATAACTGATCCCTTTCTACTTTACCTCCTTCACCATAAACATAGGCAGCCCTGGCTACCATGTTTGATGCCCTAGCCATACTGAACTCTTCATCAGTGCCTAGAAACTCCATTCTCTTTCTTACCTTTGGGCCTTTCAACAAGCTGTACTTTCTTCTTACTCACAAGCATAATGTAAGCCTTTCATCTAGTTAATTCTGAATCAACCCATCAGAAATCAATTTATAAGTCCCTTCTTCAGGGACTGACCCCCAAGGCTTTTATGCTCCCCCTCAGCATCTTATATTTTCTCTATTGCAATTCTCATCATACTTAATTGTAATTATTTGATGTCTGATGTACCTACCAATAAAATAGTTCTGTAAGAACAGAGACTGTATCTAATTTTTCATGAGTATAACCTGGTATCAAGAATAAGTAATAAGTACTAGTACCAAGAATGCTATATGGCAGGTGCTAAATGTTGGTGACTATATAGATGAGTGATTGATGGGAGCTGGTTTTATTCTGGGTTCATTGAATTTAGTATCCCAGATTGAGCTCTAATTAGATGGGAGACTTAACCAGAAAGTATTCAATCAGGATATCTCTATTGTAAAACCTTGATCCTATATGGGATCTACCCATATGCTAGAAAAGAAAATGTTTTAGAATATACATTTTCTAAATTTGACTGAATAGAGGCCCTATGAGTTGTTTCAGGCAGTTTAAAAGAGAGGAAACCTGCTCCATCACTCATATAGGTCCAGTTGGGTCTAGCTGCTGGATTCTCAAATGGGAGCACTGCAGGACCCCTGGCAAGGAATAAGATAGCGGAGAGCATTGTCAGCATCTCATTCTAGAAGGGCTGAAATGAAAACTGGCCTATTGGAGAGACTCTCTCTTGAGTTAACTGACTTTCAAATAAATGTAAATTTACTTTTAAACTACTTGGCTTTATTTATTATTATTTTTTTCTTTGTATGCTGTATAGTGGGGGCCATAGTTCATTCTTTTTCCATGTGATTATCCCCTTATTGCAGCACCATTTATTGAATTTTGTTTGTTTGTTTGTTTGTTTTTGAGACATGCATGGGCTGGGAATAGAACCCAGGTCTCCTGCATGGCAGGTGGGAATTCTACCACTGAACTACCCTCGTACGCCCTACTTGGCTTTTTTTTTTTATATACTCTTTGCCTTTTCTCAGTCTGTATCCTTATCCACTCTCTTCCCTGCCCAAAACTCAGTGGGAAGAACAACCATACAGAAAGGGTTCTGGCTTCATGTATATGGGAACAATCCATGCCCTTTATTCCTCTTTGAAATGCCTCTAATTTCACTCTTCAGCTCCCTCCAAATTCCACTTGCCTAACATCAAACTCTTCTCTATGAGTTGTTCTGTTTCCTTTTTTTTTTTTTTTATTTTAACCCTGACTAGCTTTTGAAAGCTTTTAAAAGGAAAGCATTACTTTCATCCTCTATAGTATAAGGTCTGTGGATCAATAACCCCACTGGGTAAATCTTAAATGGACCACACGGAGGTAATACCAAAGGAGAAAATAAAAGCTGAGGGCAGAGGAGGAAGGTGGTTAAGTCACCACAAAATTATAAACATTTTTATTAATTCACAATTGGAATGGAGAAAAAAAAAGAATCAATAGCTGAGCGAGATTTAGTATTAAAGTTGCATGTTTTACTAAGGCAAAGTCCCCAGGTGTGACACTCAAAAGCTTTCACTGGCTAAGGATGAGTGTGGTTGTGCAGCCATCCAGCTGGGAAGCCCCAGGATAACTGGGGCCAGTATCTAACTCATGAGCAGAGCAAGGATGTTCCTCCTGGAGTCTAAAAATGTATATACTTCTGCTTTGATCTTCCTCTTTCCCAAAGACCCTCTCAATGTAATGAAATGCTTTTGAATTTTCGCATTACCATTATGTAAGAGCCAAGTGGGTAGAAGAAAAAAAGCACAACTGCCCTAACAATACCATGTGAGAGAAAAACAAACAAACACACACACACACACACACCAAAAACAGAGAGCCCACAAATTAAGGTCGCAATTTAGAGACGAGGTCAAAATCACCCGGGATTAAATCAGACGCTACCTGAGAAACTCTGGTGGCCTCCTCTAGGAATTTTTTCATCTCATCCTCAGAGAATACCACATTCATGGCAGACCCACTGGGAAAACAGGGAAGACAAAAATGAAAAAAGCAGGTCAGTTTCTTTTACCACTTCAGAAGGAAAACCTAGTAAATGTGATTAATTCGCAGAAGGGTTCCAGACAATTTCTATTCACAGTTGGGGTTGCAAAGAGGGTACCTTTCTCTAAATTGACAATGTATTCCACTTAATCACAAGACAACCAACCTAAGTAAAAAAGTCACCCGAGTTGGAGATGGAGGACAGGTAAACCCGGTAACTCTAGAGATGATGCTTTCCCCATGTTTGCCCTTTCTGATTTATTGTTTCAATCTCTGCTAGCTCCAGGTAATTCTTAAACCTTAACAGCATTCAGCCAAGGCCTTAGTTTTCTCTAACTCTTTTTCTTCAGAATTCATTACCAATAGCTGATCTTACCCACCAGTAAGCTATCAAGGTTCATTCAACTGCCTCAATTGGGTTACAGAAGAATATATTTTTTCTTCAGTAATATTTGGAAATGAAATGTAAAGTATCTGACTGAAATTCAATTGTGTTCTTCCTTTTAAGTCCTTGAGAAAAAATGCGATCTGGTATCAACTAACCCTAAATTCTGACTGTTACAAAATGAGTTGGGAGGGGAAGAAAGGAGAAACAATAAAAGAAGAAGATGAGGGGAAGAAATACGACAGATAATATTACTTTCCACTTCATTTTAAAAAGGAGTATTTTCTTTGCCTATTCTACTTTATTACCAAGTTCTGCATAAAGTGCTTTCACTTGTTTCATCTGTTTAAGAGAGGGAAGCCAGAGACAGAATATTGATAATTCAAAATACAGGAAATCAGAAAAAAAGATAAAGATTGCAAAGATAAGAAGCTCAATAGTCTAATCTGCCGTATTCAATCCTCCCTTAAATGTGTGTGTTGTTGAAATTAACTTACATTAGTACCTCAAAGAAGTGGTATGATTAGACCGTGGTTTACACAAAATGTCATTTAAATAAAAAGGCGTTTTCCACCTCATTTGAAATTTTTCATTATTTTAAAGGATTCCATCTCAAATTCCATTTACACTTCCAGATTGTGCCCAGTAAATCGTGTTTGTCTTATTATCCTCTGCTCAGTGAAGTAGCTCCTTACACGTGGTAACATCTGAAGAAAGTAAGTGATAATTCACAACTTCCCCTTTGAAGTTACAACCTAGTTTCAAAGTTTTATATAAAAGATCCTCACTGTCCATGGCCCCCACCATTACAATGCATCTATTTAAAATTCCGACCTTAGAAACTCCAAATTTCAAACCAGAGGCACTATCAGAAGGTGCTGACGACAATCAAAGAGAAGTTGTCATTTCTGTATATCAGAAAACAGATACTGGCAAGAGATTTGTCCTTGCTGTAGTTTGGTTGCTTTAATTGATCTGTTCTGTAATGTAAAACCACCCACCCTCAGTTTGGCAAGAAGCCCTTAGCCTGTTCATATTGTCGCTGCCATCTCTTCACTTTGCCACTCCCTGATGGAAAAGCTTTAGGCTGGAGGACCTTGGGGGGTCCTTGATCTGGCTGTGATGACTTAGGGATTGTCGGGTGGATTTTCATATTACTACCCATCAAACCTAGTGTGAGAAGAACACACTGTACATTTCTAAATCTCCAGATTTTTTAGTCACTGTTTTGAAAACAAATATATTACCTCAGAACATAGGAAGGTCTCAACAGGCAAGGGTAGCCCGCAGATTTTGCAAATTCCAGTGCATCATTCTAATTAAGAAAAACAACAACAACGAAATATGTGAATAGCTTAAAATATGCAATAAAATGCAGAATGTTATCATTAGATCAAGTGGTAACCCAACTCTTTTTACTCTCTCTCTCAAGACACCATTAAAAGGTACATTGAACATCGAAATGCACAAAATTCCTAGTTTCTACTTCTAAATCTAGTTCAAAAGTTGTTTGAACTTCTTTACATTGTCCAAATCTTAATGAGGATTCTCCTATCAATTCATAACTGGCATTCAACTGCGATCATGGAAATACAGCAATTTTCAAGTGAATTCACTAAGCATAGTGCACTCTAGCTACCCTGTAGTTCACATTCCCAGGAGTTCACATTCAGGATTCTGCTATTCAAAAGAGAATAGCAGAATGGACATTCTGCCACAAATGGACATGTGTTTCTCTCCTTACCAAAGTATTAACAGCCTTCCATGGCGCCTGAGCCACCTTCAGCTCATCCAAGACAGCTGAGAACATGGAACGATCCTCAGCCCTGTCAATCTGCAGAGGGCTCGTGCCCATGATCTTGACACCATTCTTGTATAGAGGAACAGCCAGGTTATTTGGGATCTGTCCCCCAACTGATATGATGCAGCCGCCACATGCCTGGAAAATACAACAGTATCAGCCGTTGGAGTAGCTTTGTCATCAATGGACAACTGTGCTAATATCATCTCCATTTCCTTTCTGGTCATGACTGGCATGATTGTAATATTTTCATCTCTTCCATTAATGGATAACACTAATTTATGCCACAAAGAGATCAACAGATTGAATTCTGGCTTTCCAGCCTTTTATGCTAAAATCCTTGCAAGGTTTCCATAACTACACACAAATACTATTTGTCATATACACAGATGTGTCATTTAGAAAAAGAAAATCAAGCCCATTAATATTTTTACCATGTACTCTACACTAGAATCAGTTCATTTCTGGACTATCGTTGTAAGTTCCTAAATGGATAGAGCTCTCTCCTCCCAACACTCTCTCCTGTCCCCTTACACCCAGCACTTCATATTCGGAATAATCATCCTACAAAACGGTTCCACCAAGTTCCTCCTGTATTCAGGGTTCTCCAAAGGCCCCAACTGCCTAAAGCATAAAGTTTAAACTCTTTACTTTACGGGCAATTAAGACTTTCCAGCCTTATCAATTGCCATCACCCCCTCAGCCCCAGGAAAACCCACAAAGGTACTCCCTGTCCCCAGCAATGTATATTCCCTCTAGCAAGCTTTCTGCCCCCATCCTTAACTTACTGCCACCATCATTTCCCTGCTCTGCTTCTCTTTTCCCTTACCTAAACTCTATGGACCCCTGAACTAAGGTCCAATTTAAATCTCACCTCCCATTTTGGCAATCTAGTCCATAGTTCTCTCTATCCTTTACTGCTTCTTCAACACTTGTCTACAGTGCCCAGTAAATCAGCCTTAATTGGATATTTGATTGCTATAAGATGTCCTTACTCAAAACTGCATCTTCTATTAGCAGTCGAAGCTTCAAGACTAAAAAAAAAACCAACAAATCTCAAAGTCGCTTGAGACTGGCCTTATGGTATTGGGGGTAAGCCAGTTTGAAATGCCAGGAAAGCTCTGCATTTGGAATTTTAAAAATCCCTTCTTATCTTGGTTCCCTCTGTGAAACCCCCTAAAGTCCAGCCTTCTTGTCTGTAAATTAGTTTAGTTATACCTGCCTACTTCACAAGGTCACTATATATAGATTTAATAAGATAATAAATATAAAAGGTAATATATGGTATACAAATAGGACATTAGGAAATATTGTAATATTTCTTATATTAGAAATATCTGCTAGGCCATGGATCTTGGCATAATTTGTGTTTGCCCTAATAACACAAACTGATTGACATGTGTCAAATGTACTTTATCATTATTTGAAATCATCCTCAAATACTTTTATAAGGGATGAAGCTAACAAAAATTCATCTTTGATGAGAGAAATTATACTACTATCTAAATATATACTCTGCAATTGAATGTTTAAATGTGTTGTAAGTAGCATTGAAAATAATAGCTCATGTTATAAATTTCTTAAGTGCATTTATACTACTTTGACCATAATTTAAAAATGTGTTCAACATACTGTTTTGGAAAATCTTGAAAAATCATTATTCTGTTTACAGAAATTTTTTAATTGCCTATTTTAATTTTATTAGCAGTGTTTGTATTTTACGGGTTTAAAAACAAATTATGTAATTAAATATATATAAGAAGTCTCCTATGTGAAAGACTTCAAAATAATTTTTAAATATCAAGGGAGAGGTAGCAATTTATAAGAAATAATTGGAGTAACACTAAATAGGAGTTTAAAGTTGAATAAAAAGACTTTAATTAATGAATACATTAATATTTTTCAAAAATAGCTCTATGAAACTGATTTTTTATTTTTTAAAACTTTAACAGCTTTCAATAGAATAATAATATAATACCTTCTGCTATTTATTGAGAACTTTACTATGTGCCCTGGACAATCTGTTTCAACCTTCAAAGTATCCCAATCAGGTGGTTATTACTGTCCTTATTTTATAACTAGGGAAATTGAGGCTCAGTAAAGATGAAATGACTTCCCCAATTACTTATCTAACACAGTGCCAGTATTTGAACACAGTGCTTAATATACAAATGTTCTAATCTTAAACTAACTCTACATATTCTTGACAGTTTCAGAGTATAAAAGAACGTTATAGAAAGAGAGAAGCACTATTTCTAAAATATTCTTTCTGAAAGTGGTAGGTAGAAAAACTTCCACCTGCAAAACCCACATTCTCATTGTTGACCTTCAGAAATAAATACACCATCTCAGGGAATGTATGTATCTACATACAATGAGCACAGGGAAGTTTTAGAGCAACAGTGTGATGGTGCAGTGTAGGTTTTCCCCAGGTGGAAGTGGGAATCCAGTATAGTAGAAAATGTTTGTGGAATGAAGTTAACTTAGGACTGTGTCATGGAAGAGTCCATCTTAAATTGGCCCCAACTGCAAGTACAAGATTTCTAGTGTCACAAGGAAGGTAAATCATCATCATTATCATAATCAATTATGGCTAGTGTTTCAATTAATCTCCTGAAATAAATTATATCACATATTGTTTTACAGATTTCTAAAATCTTTAGGCCTAAAATAAAAATTCCATTAGGTTCCCAAATTTCCATTGATCTTACAGATTGTTCATATTTTTTCCTATCTTAGTTACTTATTTTTTAAGCCCAATATCACTAAGCTAACATAGCATGAGAATATTTCTGAAACAATTTTTGAATTCATAGCACAAATTTGTTTCTAGCAATAAGGAATTAAATGAAATGTTTTCAATTTATTTGATAACACCTTAATTTCTCCCAGAACCTGATAATTTTGGTCAGTCCTTATGTTCATTTTAGACAGAATGAAGTGTGAGAAAACTGTTCTTAAAGATGAAAAAGAAACAGCTCTTGCTTCATTAAAAATGGCCCTATTTTTGCAATTCCATCTATTATCCCAAATTCACAAAATTCCCCTACTAATAAACCTGGCAATGAAAGAGATCACGTTTTACAATACAGCATGTATGTATACTAGTTAGGTTCTGATGTCAATTTGTCCAGGTGATGGTGCCCAGTTGTTCTATTGCTGTGAACTTAAATCATCAGCATGTGAAATTCATGTTTAGCTGATTATATCTGCTGTCAGCTAAGAAGAGTGCCTTTCTTCAAATGAGTAATGTTTAATTTAATTAGCAGGAGGCTTAAAAGAGGGAGGTCAGAAGAGAGAGAGGGTGAGCTCAGACCCAGATGTTTGGAGCTGCAGAAAGGACACACCCTGTGGAAAGCCACTGGAACCCAGAAGCCAGAGAGAAGGCCAACATCGCCATGCGCCCTCCCATATGACCGAGAAACTCAGATGAAAGCTAGCTGCTTTTCCTCTGAACAGCTGTGAATTTGTAACTAAGTAAACTCCCTTTATAAAAGCCAGTGCACTGGGTGGTGCAACAGTGGCTCAGTGACAGAATTCTCGCCTGCCATGCTGGAGACCTGAATTCTATTCCCAGAGCCTGCCCATGGCAAAAAAAAAAGTTAAAAGCCAGTCCATTTCTGGTGTATTGCATTCCGGCAGTCTTATCAAACTAAAACAGCATGTTTCACATTTTGGACAGCACCTAGGATTATATTAAATAGTATACCAATTGCTAAAAATGAACCCAAAATTTCTAGTTTGGTGTCATGCATTCCCTAATGGATCTTGCCTGTTACAACTTAATGTCTATTACTCATTTATTCATTTAACTCAGTTGTTGCATCACAGAAGTACCATATATACATATATAGTACTTCTACTATTTATTGAGGACTTCGTTACGTGCCTTGGACAATCTGTTTTGACCTGCATAGTATCCCTAGCAGGTGGTTATTACCGTCTTTATTTTATAGCTACAGAAACTGAGGCTCAGTACAGGGGAAATGGCTTCCCCAATTTCCTATCTAACAAACATAGTGCCAGTATTTGAACTCAATTCTACAAATTTTGAAGTGTTTAAGATACAAATGTCTAACCTTAAGCTAACTCTACACATTCTTGCTTGTTTCACAGGTATATATATATTATATATACTATTAAGTATATAAGCAGGACAATCAAACTATAAACAGAATACCTTTTTTAAAGGAGTTAATCAAATTACATGCTGTAAAAGTAAGAAAAAAATTATTTAAGCAGGACTTAAACCAAACACAGACATTGTCAGGTGTTAGATATGGTGCCTGGTATTTCTAGACTCAATCTGATTTTTAATGAGCAAATACAAGAAGAATTGAGAAATGGACCCTAGCTGGGCTTGGATGTAAAAGAAAATTAATGTTGTTGTTTATACTCAAACTATTCAGTCTCCAAAGGAAAAAAAGGGAAATGTGAAGTTAAGACCAGCTCTATATAATTCTCATTCATTGTTGTAGCTCATAAAGATTATTGCATCATTCATCCCCCAGAAATAGATCTAGTAAAAAACAGAAGAATGGTGGTGCAAATTCCATAAGGAAGTAAACCTTTTCAACCCACACTTGAAAATAATTTAAGAACACCTTCTCTTATGGAGCTTGTCCTAAGTGAAACTGTAAACAAGGCAAAATATCATCAATGATACTGATGGCATGAACTTCTGGCTTTCTTGAGCATACATACATACGTCTCAGTGATAAGAACCCATGAAAATAATTACAAAACATAAATCATCATCATAAATGACTAAGCATAAATGACCACCTTTTCCAAAGTTTAATTTGCAGCCAAAGGAATGCATCACATTAACATTTTCTATTAAAAAATAATAACTAATGGGAAAGAGATAGCAGCCCCTCCTTTCAGCCTCTGATCAAGACCTCTCATCAAAGCCACCTCCCATACCTCCACAGCATGTTACTTTTTGAGTTCCCCCCTTAATGTTTTCTTGAGAGGTTTTCTTCTGATGTCATGGAAACAGCCTTGGTTCAGGAGATCTGGATTCCATCCCTTGTAGCTATGTGTCCTTGGGAAAGCCAATTGCCCTTCTAAGTGATTTAAACTTGGGCTTTGAATAAGTGAAGACATGCTTCCAATTTTCTGCAAATTTACTACTAAATGCCGAGTGCCTCCAGCATCACTAGGATCATCCAAGGTAGGATAAAGCAGTCTCCTGTGGGTTGAGGCAAGCACATTATCACAGGCAATGGAGCAGCAACTGTGGAGCCTGCTGAGGTGCACAACTGCCTATTTTCAAAAGGGGAAATACAGACACACATATATGCATATGTATAGATGATATATTATATAATATTTTGTGGGATCATCCAAAGAATACATCAAAGAATATTGTGTTTATGTTCTGCAACATTCCATTAAAAATACATCATAATGTAGAGCAATACTACACTTTAAATGCCAATTCACTTCAAAAAAGAGCCAACTTAATTTTTTCTATCATCATACTGAATTCAGTTATAGTAAAAGAATCTCAATGTCCATAGGCAACTGCAATCAAAGGCAACCAGAAAAGTTTTTAATCTTTCCTTAAATCAGTTCATGGGAAAATGTTAATTATATGTAAAATCTCTGCAGCTGTTTGCCTGCAACGTTTATTAGTATTTTTAAACAATTTTCTTGTTTTTCACATATTTATGTCATGGATCCTGGTATTGTTAGTGTTTTGAAGGAAGGGACTTCCTTATAACACATGGTTATACTGGACTTTATCTTGATAAGCCTGACATTTACAAGGTGCTCAAGAAATATTTGCAGAATATATTTGTTTTGATCCCTATCTAATTGAAATGAATACTAAAGAAAGTCATTAGGAAAAGCATGTCAGAGAATTTTAAAATGGGTGTATTCTACCTAATGGAACAATTTCATTTTCTGAAAGATTAGCAGGTCAGGCCTAAATACAGAATTATGATTTATATGTCCATTATAAACATAGCTCTTTTTTCTTTACTATAATAAAATAATCACATGTTCTAGCACTATACTTTATGCTTGACTATGTGATTTCAACCACAAATCTCATTTCACATTCCCAGTACTTGCATGCAGGGTTCTATTATACTCATATGATTTTTTTTTTAATGAAGCATGGAAAATTTATGTAACTTGCCCAGGTCAATGAGTTTTTTGGGCAAAACTGGAACTTAAGTATCATGGCTCCATGTCAGTATGTTTTTGGTTTATTTTTGCCCCTCAAATGACCATAAGGATGATTCTTTTGTAGTATGAAATTAATTGCAGTGATATCAAAGGCAATACTACTGGACATCACTCTGAAGTTTTCCAATATTTTTTTTAATGGTGAGATGATTTAATGTGTCCTGCAGATTTAGAGTAACATATGATGATATGAATTTACAGTGACTATACTTCAATAATATTGGAGGGAGGATAGAGGAGCAACTGTAAGAGAAAGCTATAAAGGAATCAAAATCATTCAGAATGGACTCATCGATCGTAAGTTGAAGAATAGTGGCTTCAGCTGTTGGAACAAAAAGTTAAGTGATCCTTTTGGGGAAAATCAACTTCTCTCCTCTGGGAATTGTGATCATTAACTAGCAATATCACATTTTTTTAAAAAAAGCCTATTTGTTATATGTTTAGATGACCAATTAAATTATTCTGTGAAAAAATTTTGAGGTACCATCTTGTATTAATGCGTCTGGCACATGTTATCAAGTTTTCAGTATAGCCAGAATGCTTAAAAGGAAAAAGTGAATTTCATAAGAAAAATCATCACACATTATGCCAAGACATCAAAAATGTAAGAGTGGACATGTGTTTTAGAATTTCACCACAAAATTAGAAAATGGAAAATATTGGCAATTCTTTCTCTTAAGAGGAATTGCAATATAAATCTACATACATAAATACACATGTGTAACACATGCACTGCAAAAAGAAGAAAAATATTTCTTCTTTTGCTTTCTCTCTTTCCCTTTTTTCTTTTTTTTTTTTCTTTACCTCCTGATGGTAGATGTCTAAGATTCTCTCCAAAGACAACTCTTCAAAGTACAGTTTGTCACACTCATCAAAGTCTGTGCTCACGGTCTCAGGGTTGCAATTCACCACCACCGTCTTCTTGCCAAGTTGACGCAGTGTGCGGATACTGGAGACAGCACACCAATCAAATTCCACACTGCTGCCTACAGAGCAACAAGATTGGAAAAAGGGGTAAGAGGAGCCCGAAGTTACAACACAAAGAGTGGCAGAAATATATCACCCGTCAGTCTAGGCTAAGGAAGCTAATGCCCCCATCAATTCCATTTTTAAAACTCCGAAATAAACATTTCAGACCCATAATGCACACTCCACTAATAGGAGGAAAAATTGGGACTGATTAAACAACAATGAAATGTTGGCTAGTTTTATATTTTAATTAGGTTTTGCCATTAGTTATCTACATTTTTAAAGCATTTAGAACCTCAAAGTTAGTGGGAGATGATTTTAATGATAAAATAATCTTCATTTATTGAAAAGAAACTCAAAGTTAACACATTGATCTAAGTACACAAAATAAGTTAAAGATAGTGATCAGAATAACTGAGTCCTTGTTTCAATCCTTCTACTTACTCTTCTGCTGGCTGACGCCTAAACCAAATGATTCCTCAGAGACCTTGAAGCTTTACCATAACCTGATTGACTGGAAAGCCCTGTCCTTTCCAAGCAGATCCTGTTAAGCTTGGCAAGGTCACCCCATGCAGAGTGAGTACCCTTCTCCAAAGCAATTTGGAACACAATAACTGCCTAAATGTCTCAAAAATACCACCTCTTTTGGATGCCATAGTGACCAAAAGTCTTGGAAATTGTATTAATCTTTTGCATTAGGACACTGTCTCTTAAAAGTTCATGTCAAAATAATATTTTATCCAAATATAGCATGTTAATTTCCATTATCAAGTAAGTATACACTTGATCATCAGCTCAGCTAGCCATCCCGATGCACTAAAGTAAGCAAAATTGTGTATGCAATTACAAATACAAATACCTATAAATTAAGTAAAATTTGAAGAGGAAAGAAGAAACTCCAGGGAAGAAAAGGGTAGGCATTGGTGAAGGTTTTCAGAGCATTTAAGCATAAAATAACTAAGGCAATACATAGTAAAGGTATGTCAGTTTGAAAGCATTATGTACCCCAGAAAAGCCATTTTAATTCTGACCCAATCTTTTGGTAGGCAGTCGTTTCTTTTAATTTTAATTCAACACTGTAGGTTGGGAACTTTTGATTAGATTATCTCCAGGGAGATGTGACACCCAATTGTGGGTGTGACCTTTTGATTAGATGGAGATGTGACTCCACCCATTCCGGGGGGTCTTGATTAGTTTGCTAGAGTCCTTTAAAAGAAGAAATACTTTGGAGAGAATCAGAAATGACAGAAACAACACAGGTACCATGGCCAACAGAGTCCACACAGCCAGAGACTGCTGGAGGTGAAAAAAGATAACACCCCAGGGGAAGACATTGAAAAAGCCTGGAGAGAAAGCTGGGAGACATTGCCATGTGCCTTTCCAGCTGAGAGAGAAACCCTGAACATCACTGGCCTTCTTGAACCAAGGTATCTTTCCCTGGATGCCTTAATTTGGACACTTTTATATATTTGCCTTAAATAGGACATTTTCATGGCCTTAGAACTGTAAACTTGCAACTTAATAAATTCTCCTTTTTAAAAGCCATTCCGTTTCTGGTATGTTACATTCCGACAACTTAAAACAAAAGGTATAAATACTTGGGCCAATTTCAAGATTTGACCAATGAATGATAAATTAGCTTATCCTGAGACACTTTCATAATTGTAAAAACTAAAACTATGCTTTAATGCAACAGAGAAAAACTAAATGTATTAAATAATATATTTTAGCATTTCCATAGTAGAATACCTTGTAGAGACTAAATATTAAGCTTATCCTGAGACACTTTCATAATTGTAAAAACTAAAACTATGCTTTAATGCAACAGAGAAAAACTAAATATATTAAATAATATATTTTAGCATTTCCATAGTAGAATACCTTGTAGAGACTAAATATTAAATATTCTTCCTGGCCAATGTCATTGCCCATTTAAATATATACTTTGTGACTATAATAGATCTTGATTCTTTTAAGTTTTAAGTGACTAGAAGGGGAATGTCCTTACAATTTCTAGTGAGTATGTTTAAATTATATAATGCTTTGCCTATGCACTGATAAGACAGGCTCTTTGCATTTGATGTGAACAGAAGTCATCATGTTAGGTCAGAGATTATATCTGCAAATGCAATTTTGGGCTAATATATAAAGTTCACGTGCAAATGTTGATCTATATGAAAAATGAGGTTAGAAGCAAAAAAGTCAAAGTCTAATTCATTCTCCAGCTCCAGTTTCAATTTAGTTCATGAGGATAAAAATGATGAAGGGACAACATGGTGAAAAGGAAGGTGACAGAATTTGTAGATGAGACCCAAGCATGAGTTCCATTTCTACCACTTAAGACCTATGTGAGTTTGGGCTTTATCTCTCTGAATGGCAGTTCCTAATTTGCAAATGTTACAATGGCACCTATTTTGCAGAGTTCTTGGAAGAAATGAATGAACTTGTGCTATTTAAACTGTTAAGGAATGTGTAAATATCAGTTATCACTTTACCAATATGATATGGTCCACAGCCCAGCACCATCATCCCGTGATCATCAAACTTGATATCATGCTCCTGAGGGAAAAAAATGAAGATGTGGAAATTATTATGTGTGATTCTTCTTTCTAGTAAAATTATCTGTCCAATCTTTGAGTATGTCTTTCTAATTCTTCTGCTTGTTGACATGCATCCTCTCTTTGTCTCTGGGAACTCTCAAGTGTAAAGTGTCATACAAGCTCTACTTATTTGATGAAAGTAGATCTAGTTCAATATTTTTAATTAAACAGTCATGAGACTACACCATAAGTGAATTTTCATACAACCACTGTCCTTATCTTTTCACTTGCTCATTTTTATCATCTTAAGACAGTTCTTAAAGAACTGAATGCAGAAACACATCACCACATCTGACCCATATGTATTGCCAATATAACTGGATAACCAAAGACATACAAAATATAAACATTCCCTAAAGTGGGCCATCTATATAAGTGCAGATCTTTCTACATATGGCAGGTTGATAGTTCCTACCTGACCATTGTAGGTGACATAGAGGTAGTTTGTTATTGATGGGTATTCTGCTGCTAGTGTATCAATCTGCAAGAAAAAATAAACACATGAATATATTGGGATTTTACTTCCTATCTCTAGTATAATTTATGTCAAGACTGATTGTGTAATTTTGTGAGTGTATTGATATTACTTTAATGCCTCTTACTGTCAGATGTAAAGCTAGGGAAAAAATATGTACAGTACAACTGCTTTCTAATTCTAAAAATGGGAGGGGATAAACAAAACAAAACAATGATATGATCCAGTTACCACCTGAGCAATTAATGGTCAAAACAGTCCAAGGCATCACTGGAGCACCTCAGTAACCTCTCAAGAACACTGCAGATTGGTCATGTAGTCAGCTGGTGACCAGGAAGATACCCCAGTCAGTTGTTTAAAGAAGCTGCATATAAATTTGGAGCAAAGTGACCTAGACAAAAGGGCATCTTTGGTTTGCAAATGAATATGTAGGATGTAAGTTATCTATGGCACTGAGCAATGGGATGACACATACCATAAAGTATGGGCAGAGAGGGGTGGCAAGGGAGGGATCATTGAACAATATTTGGGAAAAATAAATCAATTCAGCTCTCCAGGGCCAGGAGCTGAGCTTAGTGAGCAAGAATGTGAGGCTGACAGGGCAAGCTGGTACAAGTCAGATGAGAAAGAAGAAAGGAAATAATTGCTGAGTAGAAAATATTCAGTTTCAAGCCTGGGACTTAGAGGTGTGCCCCCTGAGTACACAGAGAAAAATCAATGATTTTAAAGGACAAAACCCAGCTGGTGGTACTTTAAGCCAACAACGCTCACACTAAAGGAAAAAAAAAATTACCACGGCATACCTTTGAAAGTTCTAGTGTGATTGTCATGAATACTAGATGAGCTCATTATGCCTAGTCCTATCACAATGAATACTAAATGAACCATAATGATAGGACACTTAAAATAAAGTATTACCCTGTAAAAAGTTAGTACTAAAGAAGGTAAGTATTCTTTTCAGGAGGGTCAGCCACAACACCAGGATATTTCAAGTCCTTCTGTTATACCAAGGATTTCTCTTATTACAGATATATTTGGACACAGGTCAAAAATCAGAGGAGAGGTCATTTTGATTTTTCCCCCTATTTAGGCCAAGGAAATCAGGTACTCACTCTACTCTCTATCTCCCAGTGCCCCACATCATTCTCTTTTAAGCCTAATCAATCCTGTGCTGAATAAAATTGATGGCATTATGTACATCAACGGGACAAGTAGAGTTACTTTCTAATTCCATCCCTCCCCTTATTGACAATGGATTTTTAAATTGGGGCTACATTTTACCCAAGGAATCTTGGGAAGAAGAGGAGATCCTTTACCTGTTTAACCCAAGGATGGATGTTTTTCTTCAACCTCAGCTCCCTTGTCTGAGCCTCAGTCAGCCCAAGGCATTTTGAAATCTGCTTGTCTGAGAACCCAATCTCCTTAGCCTTTCTCAAGGTTTCTTCCGTAATGGACTCGCTAGAATGTAATGGAAAAGAACATTCAAGGTTAAATCAAACACAGTAAGAGGCAGTGAACTGCTCAATTTCAAAAACACCAAAGGCTCCTTATTTTCCATCTTCAAACATGTTTAGGTATCTTTTAAAAATGCACAAATAAATAACCAACTAAATCCTTCAGCCTTTATAAAGTCTACCTTTGATAATGCTGAGCTTCTCAAACCTATGCCCTCTGCACCCCTTCCTTTCTTATTTCCTGACGAAAGGCTTCAGCATGTTCTATTCTAATGAATGCACTCTTTCAAAAATAATAAGATACTTTCATGAGTCTTTTCTTGAACACATTTGGCTCATTTACCAGGATATCCCCAAAGCCTTACACATCATCTGGTCCACAGACAACACTCAATAAATATTTATTAAATAATTAGATGAACCTATAATTCTCTAGTGCCTTTTTATAGAAAAGAATAAGCAATTACTGAAATCAGCTTGTAACTGGAACTGAAAATACAAAAATAATTTGTAAAGAGCAAAGGTATAGGAAAATAAAATATTACTGTAAAAGCATTTCTAACCAAGCTGGGGGTGCTAACTATTTCAAACAGTAGTCAATTCAGCAAAATTCAATTATAACTATTTGATAGTCAATACCACGAAATTAAAGTATAACAGTGTGTTGTCAGAAGATCTAACTTATACTAAATAAAGCATTTTCATTGAAATCCTGATAATAGAATGTAAATAATTGAAATCTACTGCATTTTGTTCATCCTAAGCTTCAACCTTCCTTCTTTAATTAATTCATATTCTGAGTTTGGAGAAGAGAGAAATTAAGACAAGGTCTATAATAGCTATTGCTCTGGTTTTATGTTTTTAGCATTAGTTTGGATTTTTTCAACTACAGATCTTCCCGATCAAGTTACTTTTCCTATTACACCTAAATTCCCTTCTGCATCTCACATCAATGTGTTGATTCTCCCAGTATATTCAATTTCTTCTTTTTAAATCCCATTTTGAACTTGTATTCTCCAAGTATTCTGCTAGCTCTCCATCAGAGCAACACATTTCTCTGTCAAATTCTTGAATGCAAACTGATCATCACATATTACTAACTGCTTACTGTGTGCCAAGCACTAAGCAACATGCTCAAGAACTATGCTGTCCATCCAATATGGTAGCCTTTGCCACACATAGCTATTTAAATTCAAGTGTTGATTATAATTTTTAAAAAATAAAAATTTAGATCCACATTCGCACCAGCCACATTTAAAATGCTCAATAGTTGCACGCGGTTATGGTTACTGTACTGGACAATGAAGATTATAGAATAGTTCCATCATTGAAGAAATTTCTACAGGACAGTGCTACTCCAGAAGATACGAAACAATATTTGAGACAAGTCATACATTTACGGAATGACAGAGGACAGAGAGTGACTCAAAGAAGTTCATGGGGGCTATACTTTGTGGCAGTGATGAAGAGGACAACACAAGGTCAGAGAAGAGAGATAAAAGTAGTAGTTAAAAAATACTAGAGCAACAGAGGGACAAGAACAGAGCCATAAAGAAAGTCCAGCATTACACAGATGAAGGAGTTGAGAGCTATACTTTAGGCATGGGCAACTAACTGCATTCGCAGTAATTTGATGACAGTAATGGGAGCAGCATTCATAGGAAACATACTGAAGATTTGTAGTTGGAAAGAGTTCATGGAAATCTGGGGAGGTTAGGGGCTGGGCAGCATCCATTGCCACTGTTTCATAAGTGCTTTAACATTTAGTGATCATGTACTGTGTGTCAGGCCCTGTGCTTCCTACATTATTGGTGGAGAGACACAATATCAAATCCCCACATTCAAAGAGGCCAAATTAGAATACAAAGCAATCACCCACTGAAGAGACCATCCTGTGAGAGGCACTATGAGAGAAATGTATGAAGTATCTAAGGCAGTAGCTTAGAGGAGGGACCCCCAGTTCCCATGAGTCTGAAAAGATTTTACCCAAGAGGTGACTTCGGAGTACATGGAGAACTTTGAAACACCCAACTTTGTGTTTTACCTTTCATTTTGCGAAAATATGTTTTATTTTCTGGAAAGAAAGTGGAGGAAGATTTTGTTGTTGCTGTTGCTATTTGTTTTGGAAATGTATGTTCCCACATTCCTTGCCAACAATATCCTCCAAAACCAATTGCTCATTTGTTTCTGTACAAGTGTGCATTTAGCCTCAAAATGGAAGGGCTTAACAACAAGCTATTTTTCTATATTAGAATTTTGGATGATGTTCTTTTAAAATAAATAATTAATCATGAATTTTGTGGAGTATTTCAAATTATATTAATGCTTAAATGTCTGAGGGCAGACTATGGATTTTCTCTGTGACCTATAATTTAATGAACACATACGTATAAAACTTGAGTTAGATGGAGAAATACACTACATCTAACAATGAGCAAATTCTTACCCATAGAACAACTCTACTTGCTAGAACATTTTCCCCTCATCATAGCATAGCAGTAAACAAACAGAGAAACAAAAAGTAGAGCTTCAATAAGGCATTCCTATGTTAGTACAAAACCATCTGAGGCAAAGCCCATTCCACATTACTGCATGGACAATCACATTAACTTAAGTTGACTAACCCCTAACTCTGAACCCCACCAACCAAGGCACACTTAAGAAAACGTGCCTCAATTGTGGAATTGTAACCCATGCCAAACTCTGGACTCTGTTCTACAGCTAATTGTTGCAATGTTCTTTGAAATTTATTGCTTTTTTGCACATATGTTATTTTTCACAAAAAAAGAAAAAAGTCAATTGCCATGATAAATGCTATATGATGATATTGTGAACCACTAGATTGTACACCTTGGATGATTACATGGCATGTGACTATATAATACATATCAATAAAAATAATTTTTAAAAAAGATCAAAGAAGAAGTTTAAGTTATAAAGGAGAAGATAGGTTTCAACAAATGTGCTTGACCTCTGAATCATTATATTGATATTTCTCTTAGTCTCCAGTGTCTTGGAGCAGCCAGAAGGAAAAACCTAAAACTGTGAAACTGTAACCCATACTAAACTCTGAAATCTGTTTCTATCACTAATTGTTGTGGTGTGCTTTGAAATTCACTGGTTTTTTTTTTTTTGTATATATATCATCTTTCACAATAGAAAAAAAAAACATGCCTCAAAATGAACCATCATATCTATACTTGAGAGTTTGGACTAGCAGTAATACAAATGTAAGTGTTTCAAGTCCAAAACTAAGTGGAAATCATGCATTTATTTTTAGCTATTTGATTAGGTTTTTCCTTTATTGCCTAAAATGATTTATTTTTGTTCCTTCTCAGATACAATACCAGTCAATTCTTTAAAGGTTGCCATGTCGTTTTAAATGAAAATTATAAAAAATGGTTCTAAACAAACAGAAGAAACCATTCAGAATCCTAACATTTCTATTAAGGATGCAAGACATTTGTGCTTTTCTTGTCTGCATTCAGCCATGGAGTCAAATCTCTTCTACTACCAGAATATACTCTGTTCTTTTTCACCAAAAAAGAGTGCAGTGGAGTATAGACAAATTAAATTGGATTATTACCCACAAATAAAAAGAAAGAAAGGCTGATTGATATAGTTGTCCTTGTGCATAAAAAAATGAAGTGAATTAATTTTATTATCAGCTCTGGTGGCAAAAGAATAGCCATCTGTCACTAACATTACCTTAATCATTATGGTTCTCTCGTAGCATTCCCCCACTTCTGAGAGTTTTCATTGTTTAAAAGAGATGCCTGAGAAAAGCAACATTTAAACAAAATAATGCATCATGAATGATAGAATTTCAGCCTGGTGGGGTGAAAGCTATTTCCACCTAGGACCTCCGCAAGTCATAGCAAGTGAGTTTTCAAACAGATGTTTCAAGCTAGACTTGCAAAGTGTATGCCTTAAGCTCACTAGCTGATTCTCAAACATTTTTCTGGAGATCCAAAATCTACTTTAAGTTTTGCCATTGTTCAAATAACTAGATCAATGGCATGTTAAGATATTTTTAAGTATCTTGAAAAAGTAGGGTCAAGATGGAAAAACATCTGAATATATCCATAATCATCTACCTGAGCATGAATGCAAATATTGGGCAGGAATGTACATATGAAGTTCAAAGTGACATCTCTTCTATGGTATTTCATTCACTCATGGTTTCTCTGGTTATAATTTCCAATCTCTAGACATGTTCCTGAAATAATACAAAGCACTTTAAAATCCTCCTCTCCAGAAAAAAATAGATGTTGATGCTAACTCATGGCAGCAAAGACATGGACAAGTTAGATTCCTTTCCACATTGTGTTATCTAAGTCTCTAGAGTCCCCCTAAATGCAAGACGGGGAGCAGGCTGCCTGTCTTTACATCTCCTTCATTCTGCCTTCTGTTTCTACATTAACACAAGGCTAGTAACATGCCAATGCACTCAGAAGAAAATTGACTTTATTCCCAACTTGTTCAGAGAAAAATTTTTATTTTGTATTCCATTATAATAAAATAAAAGAAGAGACAGTTTAAAGACACGATTCATTAGTTTTGGGCCAGTGATTTAGATAAGGTTAAACCTCTTCAGAGTCAAATACAAGATGAATAATCCTAAGTGAGCATAAAGCTCATTTAACAATGCGCGATTCAGATACTTGCTTCTCATCTTTACCTGCCCATACTGGGCTGCTCTCCATTTTCTCTACTCAAAAGAATGTCTATCATGGTTATTTTTTTAAAAAAATCAAGTTAGGTAAAAGCTTATCTCAGAAACAAGGCTATATAATATTTCTACTTTTCCAAAGGAAAATGAAAGCCTTATTTTGGAACAAACTCTAAACAGAATAATTACTGAAAGAAATATAAATGCTGGATTTGTAATTCAGAACTTCCTTTTGAAGCCTCAATAGGGAATGTTCCATTTATATTACATTGTAAATCAAGGAAAAATTATACCAAGCGAGAAATGACATCAGCTGAATGGAGCACATTGCACCACAGCTCACAATATAATAATGTAAGTTATCCTTCTGTTATTTGATGTGAACTTATGTGTACTCATACGACTCTACTCTTCGAACATGTACACATTAAATACATAATTCATGGCTATACCCTCTAAAATATGCTATGTAGACAACTTTTCTTCCCCCTACCAGGTTTTTTCCGCTTTCAAATTTCAAGGGCAAACTTCTAAGGTTACATTTTCATCTTTTCATAACAGAATCTAAACCATAAAACAAAGAAACACCACATAGCTGTGATGCTGGCTTTCTCATAATCTCCAGTTTCTCTATCCTTAGCAGCCCAAAATGACAGTCTGAAATTTTAGAGGGAGGAGAAAGCATCTTTAAACCAGACAATCAGACGTTTACGCAGTCCGCAGTAATCTTTTAGCGGTTAGACAGCACTGCTCAGCATCTACGGCCGGAGACTCTCATGCCTCTGCGTTCTCTGGTTTATAAACAATACTAGCCTTGCTCCCCTCTCTTTCTTCAACTTCCAATGTAGACACTGTTGTTTAAAATTCTACCCTGTCATCTCTGAAACTTCCTCCACTCACATCAAGTCTTCAATAATACATGATAAAAGGAAATGGAATAAATGCCCCTTAATGAGGAAATTTTCACCTGGCACAGAGGAGCTGGGGAAATCTATTAGCGAACACGGGGAACGCCGGCAGCATCGCAATTACCAAGGGAGCCCTCGCTCTTCACACGGGCTCTCTTCCACTTGACTGGCTTTTATCTGATCCACCAACTCACAAGTCATACTAAACAAATTTCCCTCCAGATTGCACAAGCTCTAATGTGAAAATGAGCACTGCACTTGGCCTACAATTATGGAATGGGCTTGCAATTTTATTATCTCTAAAAACATAAAAATAAAGAAACACCCCCACAAGGCAGGAGCTGAAAAAAACACTAAGCCTGATGCTCAGTAATGACACCTGCTTTAATACAAGAAGAGACCTGAGTAAGATATACTTTCTCTGCCTTATGGCCCCCTCCAGTCCAGCCTCTCCCTGAGTTTTGCACTGCTTCACAGATAATTTTTTGGCATTTCACAGGTTTAGGACCATGCCACAATCACAATAATGCAATTAGTGAGAAAGTTGTCCAGAGAAAAGCACACAAAAAAAAAAAAACAACAACATTCTTCAAAAACAATGGTAGTGTTTACAAATGCATAGGCTAAAAATCCAAGCAATTGGGTAAATACTACTACTTTCTATTAATTGTTAAGAGCACCAGGGTTTGTTTCTGTTACAACAATTAGATCTTTGGAGGAATTAAAGAAAACCTCAATTTTTATCTCTCATGTACAGGACATACGATATCTAGGTTGATCTAATATTCATGTGAAAGAATGGCATCATGGAAATTATCTCATAAACTCTAGAACCATTTAACATTTTCACAATAATATGTAATGTTGCAGCTACTAGTTTTCACAGGATGCTATGCTTAGATCCTCTATGGTTCTCCCTAAAGGCAATGAACAAATTAACAATAAAAAACCAAAATGAAGAAGAAATGATAAAATGATATGGAAGGTATTTTTTAATTGGCAATGTTTAATTCCCTGAATTCTATGTCAATTTTTCACCAATTACAATCTTTAATGGACTAGAAATATTGTGACATTTTCAGTCTGGTAAGTCCATTCAAATATAATTGAATATAATTTTCTATAAATACCAAGTAATAATAATGGAAAAAATAAACTAATATAGGTTAATGGCAATTTGTGAGCCTTTATTAATTATATTTCATCAGTCACTCTTGATTAAAAATACTCTCTCTTTGATTTGGTAAAAATGAAAGACAAGTGAAAATCACCTATAAAGGGAAAACTACTAGTCAAATAGTAAGTCATGTCTACTAGAGTATAAGAAAGGGTTCTCTTCCATTTCAAAAAGCTTTTTTTGTTTGTTTGTTTCTGTTAATCAAATAGTTTTCATCTGATCAGACTGAAATAAAGGTCAAAGTCCTTACTGCGGAATATTGCTTCTGTTATTCCTAATTAGTGAAAAAATAAAGAGGTAGTATTTAGTAGTCACACCCTGGCTCTTTCTCAGGTGCATAGGTTTGTCACACATCCAGAGTTTAACAAAAACACTTTATAATGCCTCAGTAGAAAACTGAGATTGAATTAGATTCTCTGATATTTTATAGTCTGTTATTTCACAAATAAGTTTACTTAAAAGTCTTACATTTTAAAACTTCTCCATTATCTTTGTGTTAAAGCAAATCATGCTTTCATAGTGTCCCAAGCAATGAATATACAATTTTAAATATACAACTTCTTTTGACTTCTAGAAACTATTACTTAGGACCTTATTAACTGAAGCATATTTACTGATAACTAATGCACAGATTTGTTTTCTGCTAAATGTAACATATAAAGAATAATTTTAATTTTAATTTTTCAAAATGTAAGCTTTTTCTAGAAAGCTGAAAAATGAGAAGTCATTTCTCAGAGGATGTGGATAAAATCTGGAATTAAATACTTAGAGACATGTCACTTTAGATCTATGTTTCGATGAGCATCGCTACCTACATGAAAATCAAATTTCTTAATTAGCTGGGGTTTTTCTGAAGAAGATATATAAATGCACATTAATACCCATGATAGCAAGAACTTTCATTGACTTGACAACAATGACTATAGACATGAAGGACAAACTGAGTAGCTCACCTTTCAAGCAGCCTAGGGGAAAGGATGGACAATTAAATCAGTTCACCAGCCAAAGATTAGGAAGTAGGATGGGGGCAGGAAACAGAACATGTGATATCAATATTGTCATGTGATATCGGTGTGATGGCCATAACATGATTGTTATATTTACCTGAGCAGATGGATGCCAAAATGCCTATTTTGAGGTTAGATAGGCAAATAAGTCACAGACCAAAACCTAGACTCAGGCTCTAACCATCCTGTAAAAACAAATCATCAATGGGATGAAATGATAAATGTGTAACATGTTTAGCACATTGCCAGGTGGTAATAAGTATTTCATTAGTGCAAATACCAGAGGGAAAGGAAGGAGAGAAGCAAGGACAGCACAAGAGGGAAGAACAGGAGAAGAAAGAAGAGAATGAGCAGGAGAAGGAAAATGAAATGGGCACGTCATCAGCATCTCAGCTCCTCTCAGGCTCTTCCCTCACCTCCGCTGTGCACCTGTACCCACACCTGCAAATCAGAGCTGCTCTTCTGTAAAGAACACGCCGTCAGGCGTTTACACCACACTGGGGAGTTACGGCCACTGTCTCACCTAGGGATAGACATGACACACTGCTTCATCTCTAAAGGTAGACACCATGGCTTTCTGTCCTCGTATGGTATGAATTAGCAGGTGTAAATTTTTCTGAGGGCCAGCAACTGATTATCTAGCTCACACGGCCTATTTCATCCAAATTTAATTTCAATTCCATATTCAGAAGTCACATTTTACTCATGCTTTCATTGACATGGAACTAAGGCATTCACGTTTTAGTAAAAGAAAAAAAAACACATGCGTGCTTGCACGCACACACACACGGTCTTTTGTTATAAATAAAGCTGAATTTATAAAGAAACTCCTTTTCCTACGTCTTGATACCTTTGAAAATTCTGTTCATATTTTTAAAGGTGTCCGGCCAGGGCTTTCTCCCTCCCAGGCCCTCGTGTTCTCCCCACAAGGGTTCTAGAGAAGGGCACATTCCTTACAATGCTTCAGCTCTAGTGGGGTCAACGACGCAGCCAGGAAAACACACAGCTCACAACTTGACAGCTATGGAGGAACTGATCTCCAGCTGTCTGACTTAAACGTTGTATCTCTGAAAAAAAGCTTTTGAAAAGGGATAGTGACTAGAATCGAAGGCAGAAGCCCTAGGCTAGATCCCCTGCTTTCCTTTGACAGGTGTGAAATAAAATGTGATACACACCTTGGTGTGACTCAGTTTCACCACGTATAAAAACAGAATAATGATATTTTCCACCTGGATTATAACAGGAATGAACTTTAAGGTCACCATAGACATCTGCTTTATAAATACTGTATTTTCTTTTATTTAACCTTCTTCTGGGTTACTTGTCACATCCTATACCACATCTGTAAATATTTATGAATATGTCTCATATATGAATATCTTCTGAAAACTTTTCAGAAAATGTATAGTTTTCTAAAACTGAATAAATTTCATCAAAAGTACACAAATTTCATCTTGTTTTCAATGGACAATAGAGTCGTTACATTACCCATGTAAGTTATAAAATATTTACACTGCACGTAATCTCCACTTAGCAGTACAAAACAATTAGAAAAATCTCTTTTTTATCATAAAGGAGTGTACTCTGAGCTGTCTTAGCTAATTCGTAGATATATGGCCTCTTACCAAAAAAATTAAAACCTAGAGATGCTGATTCACATCCTCCAATTCAGAGCAGGTTTGTATACTGGACTGTATATTTTCCAATTAACAATATTGCGAGTTCCTTTGAGCAACAAGAATCAGTGCATTTCCACCCTTCTTTCCCCTCCTTTGCCATGACTTTGAAATTCTTATTACCACTCATCAAGAGCATCTCTTTATTTAATTGGTGAGTGTTTACTCTATGCAAGGCCAATTCAGGAAAAACATGATAAATAAATAAATGGTAAATAAAGAATTGACACTTGCATCTGTTTCATAATTGACATAATACCTTAGAATAGTAAACTTATTCTACACTCACACAAATCAACAAAAGTTCTAAGAGAGGCATGCAATAAAATACTATTAATACATTATGGCATTTGGTATGTGCCCTAATAGAACTTCTCATTTATTTGAATTATTTGGGGAATAATTCCAAACATGTAATAATCACAGAACAAGGAAGTGACAGTGGGTGACTCCAGCTATCACATACAATGAGCAAATACGAAGGTCATATTCACATTAATTTCTATTACTCAGACTGCCTTAATTCCTTTTTGGTAAGATTCTCACACTTATGAAACAGTAAAAATATGACAAAATAAGATCAAACATAATGTATCATTTCCTAATATAATTCATATATTTATCTACTTCCTCTTTTTCATTGTGTATTTGGTCCTTAGAGTTTAGCTTCCACTTCTAACACGCTATCATCAAGCCTGGTGGATGTATTCAATATTCTTTATTTCTGCTCTTCCTAAATCATACACTACAATTCACAGTATCTCCCTATTTTATTTATTTAGTTTTAATTTCTCTCTTCCCTTGGCTCCCACAACATTGGGAAATATTGAAGAAAAGAACATTGTCCTTGGCCTCAGAAAATCCTGAACTCAAATCCTGGCTCCAGTAACATATACCATCCTATGTCTGTAGTGCTGGAAAAGTCACTTGAACATTCTCAGCCACAGTTTCTCCCTCTGTATAATATGTAGTAGGGACACCTACCTTCTAGGAACTCTTATATTGAAACTAATGTGACATAGAATATGCAAAAGTCTTAGAGCTTTTGTTTTTAGCACACTTTGAACTTGCATGGTTTCAAAGCATTCTGAACTATGTATGGCTATTTGTATTTATTTCATATCCAAAAATGAACTGCAAACCCACTGAAAGCAGTTTAATGACTAGAAATTATTCAACAACAATGGCACTGGACCTAACACAATGCTTTGCACATAGTAGGTACTCAATAAATATATAACAACTGATTAGATGAATAAACACCATTTGGTTTAACAACAGCCCCTAATAAAAAGAAATCCCAACAAATACATAACCCTGTGTGCTAGGAACAGAGAGATTGACATAGGGATAAGCTATTAAATCTTGACTCTTTAATGTATACATAAAAACGAAGCCTGTGTATATGTTATTTAAATCTGTTTAAGATTTTTGGAGCAAACACATTAGAATTAATATACAGAAAATATAAAATAAAATATTCATTTTATGAACGGTTTGAAAATCACTTTGTAAACCTTTAAAGTAAAATATTCATCTTTCTCATGCCAGAATCATGAGTTGCTCTCTCACATATTCTCTCTCACTGCACAATTGTTTATCAAAATATGAAAACATCATTTAAATAGCAAATCAAATGAAGGTTTCCAGAACATTACATATTTTGTGCAAAATTTTACATTATCTCAAATTCAATAAATCATTAGTCAAAAAAATAATGGCATAATGTCAAATCTATGACATCAACTAAAATAGCCTATTTTATCACATGGAATGTAAAGGCAAACTAAAAATCAAATGTATTTTTGGCATTAATCCACAGAGGAACGGAAATTCCCAGAGTAACATTCTCCTTTTACAGAGAAAAAAATAATTTTTTTCATGTAAGCCTGGATTTTGACTATTCATGAAGAGGTTTATAAAATAACTGGTTTGAGGTATGAAGACTAAACCATTGGATTGTAATAGGTAGTAATTTGTACAATTGTTTTCCTCCAGAGTTAATTCACACATAATATATATCCATTTAATTGCATGGCTGCCTAGTAAAACATGATAGAGGCTTGTGGTTTTTAACTAGAGTGAAACTGAGACTCAGAAATTTAGTGTAAATTGGTATGTTTAGGACATAATACTATTTTCTGCAGATCAAATCAATGGATTCCTCTAAACTGCCTAACCATCTCCATTCTCTTTCTACAAATAAAATAATGAATGGTATGATAAACACATCATAGTAAAGTATCATAAATACAACATGTTTACATTTTATAATCATATACATTTCTTTTCCTAAGTCACGCCTATATTTAACATTTTAAGGCTGAAGTTACTCATTTTGTTCATACCAAAAGGTATAAATTAGCATCAGAAAATAAAATGTTGACCCCTTCCTTTCTTATATCTAAGTTCTAACAATTTTTAGGTGACACTTCTCTCTAGGAAACTTCAATCAACTATAAGTACAAAAAGTTCTGTTCTA
>PVIY010011308.1:0-65816 GCA_004026745.1 Myrmecophaga tridactyla | reverse complement strand
ACTGCAGGCGTCTGGGGAGAATTTAAAAGCAGCCCCGCTGCCACCCGGGAGGGTGACAATTCTCGACCCTTAAGGAGATCCTCGGTGGGGAGGTGACCCCCCCACCCCCTCAGCTGCTGGCTGCCGTGTCCCAGCACCCTTCTATCTGCCTCGCTAACCCCAGTGTTTCTAGGACCCACGCGGCTGCCACAGGTTACCAGGGCTCCAGCCCTGGTTTGCCAGCTTTTTAAAATAATGATGCCACTGAAAAGGGCTCAAGAAAGGAAATTTGTGTGATGACACATGCTGACTTGATCCCGCGTTTCTTACTCTCTTAATTTCTCAAACACACAGCTTCTCGCACCCTCTCTGGTGACCAGCCCCTGGGGAATGGATCAGCTGCCCCCCAGGTCCCACTCTGCCCTTCACATCAGTGTGGAAGCCCTATGGCGAGGAACATGCACAGCGCCGACCCCTCCTGCCCAGCAGAAGGGAGGCTGGCTGGGGGCGGCTGTGGTGGCGCCGGTGGCGGTGCATGGCCAGAGAGGGTCAAGGCCTGGGCAGGGGCTAGGACCCCCGGGCACTGCATCTTTGCTTTTCAGCTGAACTGGCAATGGACAAACATGCCACTGGATCCCTCCTCTTTTGCAAACTAGAAAGACGCTTTCATTTCCATTCTGAGATGGTGACTAGTGCCACAGCTAGACTGTACCCTTATCTGGGCTGTGCCTTCTATGTTGGATATTTGGGAAGAGTAGTGGGCTTTTCTGATCAAGCATAGTGTGTTTAATTTAATACCCTTTGCCACGTCCTAGGCCCAGAGTTTGCTCATCCCATAAATATTTTATGACTACACATACTAAGCCATCTACTTAGTACCAGGGCTGAGGGTAAGGGATAAATAAAGTATGATGACTACTGAATCCATGAGGGATATTAACGGCACACCCAGGACAGGCAACTAACCCAGACCATCACAGGAGGGAAGGGTGAGGGAAGGCTTTGCAAAGAGGTTGTCCAGACCTTAGCCTTGAAGGAGACAGAGAAGGCAGGATGGGTGGCAGGAAGGATAACGCGTGCAAGGAGAGTGTCCCAGGCAAGAGGAACAGCATGTGCAAAGGCACGGAGGCATGAAACCATGGTGTATCCTGGAGGAACTGTGAGCAATTCAGGATGGTTGGAGCCCAGGGAAGCTGGAGAGGGAGACAGGGGCCAGACTATTCATTACCTTGGACGTTGCAGTAGAAGCGATGGTGAGCCTTTATAGAATTTCACTCTCTCTGAGAAATATTTATAATTTGTAATTTTCAACATTCCCAATTTGTAAAGCTTAAACAATTTTAAAACCTAGCAACCCTGCTTTACAAGGGGGAGAGAGGCCCTGAGTGGTGGAATTGGTTTCTAAGATGAATATCTATTTACAATTTAAATTTGATGCTAGGCAACAGGGACTTGGAGCAAGTGAGTTAAAACCAGACCTTCTTTCTCTCCCATGCTGCCCTCCAATCCGGTTTACACTTGGACAAGTACACCAGGACTGGGGAGGAGAATGAGCTTTTTCCAGAAAAGTTGCATTCCCTGGAGCAGACGCGTGCCCCTTACAGAATGTCTGCACTGCGACTGCTCAAGGTTGTTTTCTTTCACATCTACCTGGACTCAGGCCCAACGGGCGCACTAAGCCTCCCTGCTCAGGGCTAGCTGAAGGCTTTTAAAGAAAAGAGACCCTTTCACTGCTCCTGCAGCCAGCGAGCCTCTCCTGTGGAGTTCGTCCAGACCGTTCATTGGAGCCATCAGCTTCACAGCCTGTCCTACGGATTTTGGACTCATCCATTCCACGGTGGCGTGAGACCCCTTTATAACTCGCATATTTACAGATCTCGCCTGCTGGTTCTGTTTCTCTAGAGACCGCTGACTAACACAGGGCTCTAATCATACCTGGTGATCTGTGCTCTGCTCTACTTGCCTGTTACTTTTCCAGACCCGGCCCAATGTCTGGCTGGTGTGAACCAGTACCACTGGCCACAGTGTGGTGGGCAGCATCGGTTCTGACCGGTCAGATGTCCATTCAAACAGGGGCCAGGTGGTGAATATATTTAACATTGCCCGTGCTCCAGTCCCCTGAATGCCCCATTCAGATGGCATGTAGAAGTGGCAAAGACACATTCGATTGACATCCGAATCAGGTTTGCAATGTGATTGGGGCTCTACCCCAGAGTTCCCCCCATGAGTGCTTAGTGCCTTGGCAGTGTAAGCTTGTCTGGCAACTCAGGAGTTAATGCCATTCTGTCCTCTAGCACCAGACTGAACTTGGTTGGACCAGAGGGATATTTTGGGGAGAAAAGCCCTGAAGTCCTTCTATAGTCTTCATCATTCACCTTCTTTCCCTAAAACTACAAAGGCCAGGCCAGACTATTAGATAAGGAGATAAGGAGAACTGTGAGCTCTTGGAAGAGCCCGGGGAAATGAGTTGGGAAGGCTAGTTCTAGACCTAGTGTCCCAGGCAAGAGGAACAGCATGTGCAAAGGCACGGAGGCATGAAACCATGGTGTATCCTGGAGGAACTGTGCAAAGGAAGGATATTGCGTGTAAGGAGAGTGCCCCAGGCAAGAGGAACCCTGGTGTGAGTAGTGGGGGAGAAGAATTCAGAGGACAGGCTGTCTAACGTGATGGTGAGAGCATGGACTTGGTGTCCCCTGGAGCTAAGATCGAGCACCCATTTTATCACTAGCATATTATTCTACGTCTCTGAGCCTCAGTTTCCTCACTGATAAAATGGAGCTTAGAAAGTTTGGTGAGGGTTCCATGGACTAAAGCTTTAAAGCAATTAGCCCACTGCCTAGCACATACAGCTCACCGAATAGTAGTTCTGGGCGCCACTGGTAGGTAACCCAGTGGGTTGCCACGAGGATGAAATGTGTTGGGGTCTATGAAGCATTTAGAATAGCTCCTGCCTTGTAACAAGTGCCCAGTAAGTGCTGACGGCCATCATCATCATCTTCATCATTCTCAATGTTACTATTCTTAGTGCTCATTGCTCATCTCCCCTTTAAACTGAATTCCTAAAACTCCTCTATGATTAGAGGAACTGATCTGGGGGTCAGGGCATTAGGTTGCATATGAGGAATTCCACATACTTCCATCCTGTCCTTAAGCAGCTGCATGTGGCTTTGGATAAGTTTTCAGGTTCAAAAGGCCCTAATTTGTTAAAAAAAAAAAAAAAAAAAAGAAAGAAAGAAAAGGGGAGGTGTGCATATGTGGTCCCTTCCTGTCCTAAGGTTCTATGAGTCTCAGGCTTCCCCAAGGATGTCGTAGTGCCATCATTGAGTCAAACCCTGGAAAGATATTCATCCAGTGGACATTTATTGAATGCCCTCTTTGTGCCAGGTTCTGGGGGCACTGTGGTGAGCAAGGCAGCCACGCCCCCTGCTCTCAGGAGGTTACAATCAAGACTACAGCTCGGGATGATCAGATTTCAGTTTATAACTTGGTCCAAGTGACTCAAAAACTTGGAGAGCTGTATGAGTGGATCAGGGGTTATGTTTCATCAGGAGCCACACCCAATCTCTGATATAGAATTTGAATTCACTCCTTGGCTATGGGGTAGGACTGTTTGGGTACTTTGTAGGGAACTCCCCTTTGCCTGTTTCCTTTTCCCATCTAGCCCCAGGAAAGTGCTTTGAAGAACAAGTTAGAAATGGAACTTTGAAAATAATCACTTAACAGGAAAAGAGACATGTCTCTCAGAAAAGGCTCTCAGTAAAGATCTTGGCCCTTACAAACATGTTATGTGATTCCTCAGGCAGGAAGGACCTTGAGACCACCACATCAAAAGCCTTATTTTATTTAAAAAAAAAAGGGGGGGGGGAACAAGTATTTCAGGAAAGAGAATCTCAGTTTTGCTGTTCCAGACAACACATGCATAATTCTCTGCCCTCCTACACTTTTCATTCCTTAATCCTTAGAAAAACTACCCCAAAAGGAGGTTCCTTGGTTCCTTCTTTCCTCCTTCCCTTCCTTCCTAATAGATCACAGGTCCCCACTGCTTCTTCCAGAACAGTTATCGTTTTTACAACCATTGTTTTCTCCCAGGAACTGACACTGGCAGAGAATATGCAATCCTCTCTAGTCCAGGCTACAGTCAAATTGGGGAAGGGTGGGCAAGGCTGGTGCAGTAGCAAGTCTTCAGCTTGATTCGAGGTCTCCCGGGAAGGTATATGGTGAGAAAGAAAGAGCCTGCTCCTGGGCCCTCACTGGTCGCTATGCCAGGACCCTTACTCCAGCTGAGGCCAGCTGCTAAAGTTGGGGTTGTTCCAAAGATTAAGTGGCTGTGCTCTGAAACCTCCCTGGTACACAGATGTAAGGGGTGGTTGGCAAACAACCATGACAAACCCCAGACATGCTTCTGTTCCTCTGTGTTAAACATGAGCAGGGCAGCTTGTGCGTGAGGCTCCAGTGCTAGCGCAGGGAAGCCCTGTCATTCTGGGACTGGGGATATCAGGCACGGATCCTGACTGGTCAAGGCAGGGGGTCAGCATGAGGATGTGGGTACCAGTGAGGAGGAGGGATCCACAGAAGATTTAACCTGCTTAGCAATTTTTCTTAGGGTCAACCCAGGCAGGAACAGGTTAAAAGGAAGCAGGAGCTTTCCTCCACCCCAATGAAACAGATCCCAGGGGACACACCCATAGCAGAAGAGCCCTAGGTTTTAAATATAAACGTAAATGTCTTTCTTAGCTCAGGCTTTGGAGCTTATTCTTAGACATTCTATTGGAACAACTCAATGTGGGGAGCAGGGAGTGGGTGCACTTGGCAGGAAAGAGAAGCATTATGTGCAAAGTGATTTCCTGATTGCATGTTAAAACTTAAAAGTCCCTGGAACCTAGAAAGTATTCAGTAAGAGTTCAGTGAATGGACCAAAGAGGGACGTCTGAATGAGCTTAGCACATCTTGTTTTCACTGCAGAACAACGGGCTGATGCCGATCTTTCCTTATCACAGCCAAGGTCAGCAAGTGATCTGGGCCGGCAGAGCCCACACCTGGGAGAAGAGATGGAGCAGAGGAAGGGCCTCTCCAGGGCCTCCATCATCACCCCAAGACGTGCCTTGCCGGATTTCCTTTCCCATCCACGTTATAGAAACAAACGGCTACAGAAAGCAGAGTTTCTTCCTCTCCGCGTGGGAACTGGTGGCACGTCGTGTGCTAACTGCACAGTATTTGGGAAACTTTTTGGAGCTCCTGGGGAAACCAAGTTCCTAAGGATGGTGAGGAGGCGGCGGCAGAGAGAGCGGGGTTCTCGAAGGGCAAAGGAGTTCGGAGAAGGAACTGGGGTTGCGGAGGCGGTCAGGGGAAAGGAGAAAGCAAGATGTGGCACCTGTCCCAGGTTTGGGTCCTTAGGGCCCCGCACCCCGGGCCCAGGATTGGCATCTCCCTTTTGAGAGTTACCAGCCTCAGCTCGCGCTGATGACGAATGGGGTAGCACCTCGGGCTGGCGGAGGGGCTCTGGTTCCACACTAGCTCCGCACTAGCTCCACAGAATACGGGGCCTTCCTCCCGTCCTCACATTCTCCCTGCCTAGGCCGGGAAGCTCTCCTTTGGGCACCTCAGAATCCTCCCCACCGCCCTTCGTCAGCTCTTTGTCGAGCAGCAGCGGAGAGGGGCAGGGCCGGGCGGGACACAGGGGCGGCTGCCAGGCGGGGCGCGGGGTCGGCCTCCAGAACCCACGGTGGGTGCGTCCCGCGCAGCAAGTGCGCGCTGCTGGGATCCCCGCGTCACGGCCTGGGCTCGTGGTCCCGCCCCGTCTCCGACCGCGGAGCGCCGGGGTGCCCCAGCAGGGGCCCCTGGAGAGCTCGGGAGAAAAGCGAGGGCGAGACTCCGCGCCTGGGGTGCAGAACCCCCCCGGGAGGCAGTACTGACTTCCCCGAAACGTCTCAGCCCCCGGGCTGCGAGCGCACGGAGACTCGGGGGATCCCGGGTTGCCTCAGCGTCCAAATCCAGCCCCGCCCCGTGCGCCCCGCCTCTGGCGGTGCCAGCCTGCGCCCCCACGGCCCCGCTCCAGGGCTGGCGGGTGGTGCGTGTAGGGGTGTGTGCGGGGAACAAGCCCCGTCCCCATCCTCGCGTTCAGAACCCCGCCCTCCTCTCGGGCCGGGGGATCCCTTCCCCCCACGCGGAGATCCCCGCGCGTCCCCAGCCCACTTTGCCAAGGCGAGAAAGCGGCCGAGCCGGAGACAAAGAAACTCCTGCCTCCTCCACTCCCGGTCTCTCCGCCCGCCCCAGACACTCCCCGGCGCCCTCCCTCGACCCCGGCGACACCACGCACGGACCGGCTAGGGAACGGGGAACAGGGTGGGCGAGTCCGCTCCCGGAAGCTTGCCAGCTGGGGGCTACCCGGGTCCCCCGCCCCAGGACACCCCACGGCAGCCGCGCCCCCTCCCTCAGCTCACCAAACCGTCCCGGGCCCCCGGTGCCGCCACCCCCAGCTACAGCCGTCCACCACCTCTCCAGGGGAGCGACAGGGGTGGGGGGCGCGGCGCACACAAAGCAGCGGCGGAAAGGGGAGGGAGGGGAGAGATCCCGCCACCGCCCGGCCGGGGCGCGGGCGCAGCTATTTACCCGATTTCTTCTTCGATCTCCGAGATGTCTGCGAAGATGAAGAAGATCACCAGCAGCGTGAGCGCGGCCAGCACCCAGCTCCGGAATTGCAGCTGCATGGTGGGTTCGCGCCCGCCGGGACCCGCGCGGGCCGGGGCGAGGAGCGGGGGCTGGGGGCGCAGTGGCGGGTGCCGGAGCCTCCGCGCGGCGCACAGCGGGGCACACACCCTGCGCTCCGGGCGAGTCCGGGCCGGCGGCGGAGGTGGCAGCGGCAGACAGGGGTTGCTCAGGCGCGGCGAGCCCGCTTGCTCCCTCTCGGCTCCTGCCCGCCCCTCCCCTTCCCTCCCCTCCCCTCTCCTCCCCTCTCCTCCCCTCGCCTCCCTTCCTTCCCCCGCCCCGCGCTGGGCTCCGCGCGCAGTTTGACAGCTTTGCTCGGCGCTTGGGCTCGCCTCCTCCCACCCCAGTCAACTCCAGCGTCCAGCTTCTGCTTCTCCCGCCTAGCGTCTTTCAGCTCCCGAGGGCGTTGGGAGGAGGCCCGAGACTGCCACTCCTCGGCTAGCGAGGCTGGGTTCGGGGCACCGCTAGCGCCCGGGTACCGAGCGGAGCCCAGGGAAGAGAGCGCGCACCGCGGGCTGGCAAGCGCCCTCCCTCACCAGCTCTTTGTCCAGCGCCCTTGCTTTCTCGCAAAGTTTTCCCGACACAAAGACCAACACCTGGGGACAGCCTCGAGCGCGCGGCGAGGAGGCGATTGCAGCCAAGCAGGTGTTTCAGCAGTTGACGAATTAGGAGGGGAGGTGGGGGAGGGGGAGCAGAGACGAAATATCCGAGAAGGGCCAACTTGGGCAGAGATGCCGATTGATTGTTATATGTGGACGAAGTGCGCAGTCCTCGAGAACCCACCCGTTCCAGAAGGGCATCTTGCTCTCCATTTATAGATCCTGAAGCTAGGTCCAGAGAAGTTGTCTGAGTTGCCAGAGGTCACACAGCAGCGACTTGAACTCTTGCGGCTGCTGGAATGACTGCTCTACCCACCAGTCTTAGAAATCACCCATCGCTTGGGACCTCATGGTACTCCCCACGCTGGGTGACATTTCCCCAGCTCTGGCCCTCTCGGAAAAATCTGAAAGTCCTTGGGGTCCTGTCTTGATCAAAACGCCTGCTAGAAAACACAGCTCCCCCCATGCCATATGTTTTATGCTTCCCCAGACTTAGACAGTTTAACTCAAATTACATTTTGCACCAACCATTAGCCTGGGGTGGGAAGGGCCCCATTAAGTTTTACTGGAATTAGATAATTACTTAAATTTTCTTTTCTTGCACTAACTGTAACAAGTCCTGAAATCAGGAAATGTAACTCCCCAGAAAACGGTCATCTGGTTTATGAAAGTGGTTTGAGTGTGGGCAAAAGAGTCCTTTGAGAAAGCTACATGGATTGTCCTAACTGCCTGGAAAGGAAAGGACAGGAAAATGAACGTGAGCATCAGGTTGGCTGTGCCCCCAGGGCCACCCATACAGAGCCAGGCCCCAGAGGAACATAGTGAAGGGATGACAGGGGAGAGCCCCTTAAAGCAGCTACCCTGGAAAGGCGACAGGCCTTTTTATTTTCCCACCAAAGTGCTGCTTAAGCTCAGAGTGCTTCTGCTTCTTTGTGTGTAAGGAAGGAGGGGCAAAGGGAGATTTCCAAGCTCTGGGCCTGCTGGGCTTTGCTGATCCTGGGACCAGAAGAAACTCTCCCCTGCAGAAGGGATTCCCATCACCCTGTGGAAAAGTGGGGAGACTCTGCATCGCCTCCTCTGAGAGACGGGAAGCAGGTATCTTGAGCCTAGAAAAGGAATGTAGGAATTCCCACGATAGCGCTTCATATCTTTCCCAGCCCCTTGCAAAGCTCGTGTACTTCTGCTCCTTTTACAGCGAGCTCCTTGGGCTTGCCACGTTTTTCTTGGGGTGACACTTTCTGATGTTGAGCACCTTGTTGGAAGAACTCTCCCTGTTCTAAGCTCTGGGGACAGACATCAAGAGAGGATTTCCCGTCTGCAAGGCCGGCCCTGTGGTCTGAACCATCCAGTTTGCAAGTTTTCTAAGTGCCTAGGCCTTTCCCTCTCCTTGCTTGGCAGGTGGTTTATGAGTTGTGAGTGGTTTTCGTTGTCGTGCTGCTTTGTTTTTCTGATATAATGGTCGGGGTGTCTGAAGAGGGAGGAAGGAGAACAGAATGCATCTGTCCTGCTGCTCAGTATTTCCATCACAGACTCATTCATTCAATCACTCAGCAATAGTTATGGAGCACCTACCTTGGGCCAGGCCCTGTGCTAAAGGCTGGAGATACACAGTGGGGAGATAAGGGTTCCTGCCCTCCGGTGGCTCATAGTTCAGCAGGAAGATAGCCATGCATATGCATAATTGCATGCGATGTGAGGTCCAATAAAGTGATGGTTTCCTAAGTAGCTTGTAATTGATCCATAAGATCACCCAAAAGAGCGAGAATAATCTAGCTGGCCCCTCTGTCTCCTCTACTGTCTGCTTCTCTCCCAGCTACATATTTATTATGCAGGACATTAGGGAGATATTGTTGTCATGACCCCAAATTCATCCCAGGTCAGGTAAACCTCATGACTACAAGCACTACTCCAGCAGAGTGTACTTCCATTTCCTATCAGATGGCCCATGTTATCTTCCCAGACTCAGGGTCTTCCTGCCTCGGACCCACCTGAGAAGAATAACTATGGAAGGACAGGAAAGAGTGGCACCTTTTGTTGAACAGTTCCATCCCTTACAAAGAAATCCCTGTAGCCAGATGCAGAGAGCAATGCCACTGAGGTGCCTCTGCTGGGAAATAGAGTGAGCTTTGTAATGTACGCACTATCCTTGTAATGAGAGTCACTGAGATGGGGGTTTTCTTGTCGGATGATCAGGAGCCCTTGTGATAACTGACCAAAGAATACTGTGCAAAGCCCTTAGTTTTGAAAATCCCCAGGCCAGCTATTTTTAGCAGGCTGTGGACACTGACTGCCCCTTGCAGCTGTCTCTGAAAAACGGTTGTGTTCCTGGGATCTGGAAAGAGGCAGCCTGATTGGCAGCAAACGTCAGGCCTAGTGCTGCTGGGTCAACTGCCACTTGGCCACATACTTGGCTCGGTCCCCCTGCCCCCTTCTGTCCTTCTCACCCATCTGTTGAAGAAAGTCCATTTTCCTGACTTGGTTTTCCCAAGAAACTTCTTTAGGCTAAGTCATTAATGTTTGGCTTAAAATGCTGGAGTTATATGGGAGTGGCAACCAATTAGAGTCATCACCACCCATTCCCATTTTAACTCAAATTATTTGAGTAATATAGCTTTGCAGGCAACTTATCAGGCCCTGAGAAGTGTGTATAGATCGGGGTTAATATAGGCAGAAGCTCTGCAGAAGCCCCAAGGGGTCCAGTGGGCTCCTATGCAGTAGGTGGGCAGCTGTTCCCTGTCTCCAACACTGGCTAAGGGGTTGCTCGTCCTTCCTGCTGCCAGCCTCAAGAGTCAGGTGCCCCCACCCGGAGCCCCAAGTCACGGAACCCCCCAAATGCGTCTACCATTTGTACATCTAACTAAACTTTTGCCCAACTATGTAAAATGTTGGCTTGATCTGCTTCTTGGGAATAATGATATCTGTATTGACAATAGCCTGGCCAAGTTTCTGGCTGGGAAGAAAGGGCAGGGCAGATGGGTTGAGGGAGTCGTAGGGGAGGAGAGCTAACATTTATTGAGCACCCAAGTGCAAGGCACTGAGCTGGGCTAATTCCCTTATTTAGTCCTCCTGATGATGCTTTTGCATAGGCACTATCATCTCCATTTTATGGATGAGGAAACTGAGGCTCAGAGAGGCCAAATTGCCCAAGGTAACTCAGTTGAACAAAAGGAAAGTAATTTTTCCTGTTTTTTTTTTAATTTTTTAATTTTTCATTTTGATCTGTTCCAGCTGTTAGATTTGTTTGAAGAACAAGTTCCAACGCTTACAAATTTGGGGGAAAAAGTAATCTCTGGACTAGATGATCCCTAGCATGCTAATATCCAGCAGGCTCATGGTACATTTGGAACAGCTTTTGCTGCCCTCCCAGCTGGCAGGGCTTCCCCCAAGCCTCTGGCAAGCACAGTGGAGGGCATCAGGCAAGGAGTAAAGAGGGGTGTGGGTCCAGCAGATCCAGGCGGCGCTGGGTTTTTCTCTGTGCACCGGGAAGAGCAGTGCTTGCAGCAGAGCAGCCACTGGGAGAGGCTCCCCTCCTGTCACAGCCTGCAGGCCTGGCCAGAGCTGCGGGGTTCGGGAGTTCTGGCCCTCCTTCTGGTCTCTCCTCAGGATATGCTGCAGTTGACCACAACCAGATTCTTGTCTTTCTCCAGCACAATGTCATGGACGTCCAGTTAGGGCTGCCTCTGCTCCCCCAGCTCGTCATTTAGACGCCAACCCTGAACGTGTTCTAATACCAGAACACCCGTGGGTGAGCACCCCCCATGGACTCTCCAAGAAGGAGGTTGTTGGTTTTCCTGAAGCTGCTGGAAGTAACTGGAATTCTCACACAGAATTGCTCTTCTCATATGTGTTTGCGAGCTGGCTCTGGAATCCCTGTAAGAAGCCATTTTCATCAAAATCCTCATAGTTAGACACAATATGGGTGTTGGGGTTGAAAACTTATACTTCCTTCTAGGACATCACCAATGCTTGCAGAAAAGATGAAAAGCAGAATGTTGTTCTGGTACAAGGTGTTGCAGGACGGCTTGTAGCCCTCCCTAAGTGTTGCATCAGACCCTGACCACCTGCAATGTCTGGATTTTCTGTTGACAGAGGAGAGCATGCGTTTGGCCCACCATCCCTCCATGGAAGGTAACTCCTCTTTGCTGGTCTGGTTGGGAGCCATCTTAATTGTGTAATAGTGGTGAAGCCACCCTTAGCTCATTAGTGAACAAAAGACCTCGGGTTTGGTTATATGCACACCTGCTCAAGGTCATGTCAGAATCAGGAATCACCTGTAACTGGTCTTCCTCGCCCCTAATGAGGGCACCCACGATCTCAGGCGCCCACCTGGGCTGCCCATCGGGCCTGTGACCTTCATCACCTGTTCTGACAACCGAGCGAAGCGCTGACCCAGGGAAGTCGGGGAGGTCCAGGGCTTGCTCAACACCCCTGCAAACTTCTGGGGTCACATGATCGCCATGGTCCCCTAAATGGATTTGTAAACGGCCGCCTCCTTTGATTCTTACTGTACCCCCTTAATTCTGGTATGTCAGGATTCGGGGAACAAATCTTTCTCTCACTGACACCTCTCATCATTTGTGTGTCTTCATCATAAATCTCAATTTGCATCGTTCCGCACTGAAGATTGTACTCCTTTCCATCAATCCAGCCTCTTTTTTAAAAATTCAATAATAAATAATGATTATCTCATCCAAAATTCTGACCTAGCACCTAGCACCTTTGGATTCTCTCAGAAGGCAATTTAGAATGTTAAATAACTACGAAGTGGTAATGGCCTTGCTTTTTCATGATCTCCGAAGGAGAAGCTGTGAACAGCTGTGTGTGTTTCCCCGTGTGCTGGGGTGGGGAGGAGGGTGTAAAGAGGTAGAATATCATGCTCGAAATTAACTAATAGGCTATTGTGTTTCCGCACCTCTAGAAACTCAGAGAACCTGCTTTCACTTTTGAAATTTACACAGAATTTGAATGTTCTCAGCAATGCGATGTTGTGCCCCTCCAAATCAGAAGCAGAGTGGTAAGCACATTGCAAAACAAACTAGCACGTTTGCATTCCGTTTGTAACTTTTGCAAATAGCGATTGCTGGAAATGTTGCTGGACTATCGGGGTTGGAGCCGGCTGCTGCTGAGGAATGATGGGGGAGGCGGAGTTGCGAGAAGTGGTTTCAATTTTTTGCTGGGATTTTTACATGCTCTTCAGTTGGTCTTAAAGGTGGTTTTGAACCAAAGCAGGAAATCAGGTACCGGATAGCAGAGGTGAGGGAAAAGGAGAGTCATCTGATGATTCTCACCAGGAATCATGTTTGGGAAATTGATCCCGTGATCTCAGAATCAGATTTCTTGGTTTGCCCAACTTTGCCACAGAGCCCAGCATGGCTCGCTGCCCCTGAGTGTCTGAGGAAGCTGGCCTGCGTTGACCATCCCTGGTTGGCTGCCTTCTGTCACTTTCCCTAACCCCTTGCTTTGGATCATGGACTGCCCTGTTCTCAGACCTGGAGAGGCTGCTGGAACTCAGGTGCTCCTGCCCACGTATTCACTTACCAAGCATTGCTTCCTGGCGTACTGTGTATCTGGAATTATGTTAGAGAGCCAGGCTACAGCGATGAGGCAGGAGGCACAGTTCCCGCCTGCCTGGAGCTTAGAGTCCAGTGGGATTTTACAGATGGGAAACCCACAGCTTCACTGCCAGCTTCAAAACTGAGAACAGATTCTTGCTCTCTTGTCTCCTAGTTGAGTTTGGTGTTGTTAGTCTCAGATGACACGTACTATTTTATTTTAGTTTTTCTTGACGGTTCAATGAGATCGTAAGGTCTCCACGGGTAGAGATTCCTTTTCTGGTCTCACACTGTCCAGCCCGGTAGAAACCCAGTCAAAACCCATTCCCATCGTGGTCCATTTCAAGCCCCCTCTGTAAAGTCACTGGACGCAGAGCTGGGAGGAGATGAATGGGGGCACAGCGTGATTGAGAATTTCTGCATGATAAATACGGATGATCTCGAGGGTACAGATAGTGGTAAGATGTAGAAAATAAAACTAGAAAACAAAGGGTTTTGAGTACTTATTGCCTTTGCTTTTAAACTAATTTATTCAATTGTAAGCGTATGTGCTTTAATGGTTGTTTTTTGTTTTTTGTTTTTTTTTTTGGCAGGGGCAGGCACCGGGAATGGAACTTGGGTCTCCGGCATGGCAGGTGAAAATTCTGCCGCTAAACCACTGTCACACCGCCCTATGATTTAATTTTTAATAATGATGCACACAACTGGAATAAGCCATCTCCAGCACCCCCGGTGACCAGTGGCAACAGGAGGCGGAGCAGTTAACGAGCAGGCTTGGTGAACTACCATCTCTAAAGTCAGCCCCAGGTGAGGAGTCCCCTAAGACATGGCCACAATCCCAGAATGTCAGCCAGCTGGGCTCTCAGCACAAAACACCGGTCCAAGGAGAATGGATTTCTTATGAAATGCAACTTTGGGAATCCTCTTCTACTCACCGTTCTGTATCATTGTAAATCCTCCCTTCCCAGTTCTCCTGTACAGTCAGACATAGAAGGCTGGGGAAAACTGCTGGAGGAGGTTTTGGCTGCAAGAGACAGTAAACCCCAAATGCCAGAGGCTTATTCAAAATGAGTATCTATTTCTCATGTGAAAGTCCTCACGATGGACTAGCCATAGTGCCCCAAAGAGCCTGTAGATATTCGGATCCTTCCAGCTTTCGTCTCTGCCACCCTAAGGGGAAGCCCTTTCTTCACCCATCACACCCAGGTCCCAAGCGGTAGAGTGGAAGAGGTAGAGATGAGAAAATTAACCCCTAGCACCATATGTGTTCTTTGTCCAAACACAGTTATGTGGCCATTCCTAGCTGCAAGGGAGTCAGGGAACCCCTTTTTATTCTGGGCTTCCATGTCTCACCTAAGAAATCTATTGTTACATAAGCTAGACATAAAAGAACAGGTATTTTCTGATTCCACTTATATGAAATAGCTAGAATATGCAAATTCAGGAGGTAAAGTAGAGTACAGATTACCGGGGTGGGGAGAGGTGGGGAATGGTTTGCTGCTATGATTGTGGGTTCAGGGTTTCTGTTCTCAGCGATAGAAAGTTTTGGTAATAGATGGTGGTGATGGCAGTACAACATTGTGAATGCGATGAATGCACAGAATTGTATACTGGGAGTGAGTGCGATGGAAAATTTTATGTTGTATGTATGCTATCACAATTTAAAAGAGAGAGAGTAAAGAGACAATGTCAATTAAATCTAATGCATGAGCCTGGACTGGATTTAATAATGGAGGAGAAAATTTCCCAAAAGGACATTATTGGGATAACTGGAAAAGTTGGATATGCACTACATGCTTTATATCAATGCTAAATTTCTTGAACTTGATATCTATACTGAAGGTGGTTACATAAGTGAGTGTCCTTTCCTTAGGCAATGCACATGGAAATGTTAAATGTTAGAGGAACAGGATGTATGCAACATGCAATCTATGCTCAAAAATTTAGAAAAATTTTAGATAGATAGAATGATATAAACTTGGCAAAATGCTAAAAGTTGGTAACTCTGGGCGTCTGAGTGAGATTCTATGTATTGTTTTTATTTTTGCAAATTTCCATGAGTTTGAAGTTTTATCAAAATAAAGAGGTTCTTTTATTAAGAGACTATTATTATGTTAAAAGGAAGGACAGATATGAGGGACAACTGGTAGTGGGAATGGGAAAGGACTTCTTAGGATTTTTCTTTCCAATCTCAGGCTCTGCACAACCCGACTAGGCGTCTCTCAAGATGGTTGCATAGAGCAAGAAGTCACTGTCCTCTACTGTGGGCATCCGCTGTTTCCACAGCTGACTTCATGTATCTTACTATCTTTTAGTGCTCTACTTTGCTGCATTTACTTCATTTTTATCGACCTAGGGAGGTGTCTTCTGGTTGAGAGCACTACTTTTCAAGCTCCAGTCAGTTCTGAATTAGCAAATACTGAACCACTATTCCTAGGAGAAATGTAGGGTTAGGGCCCTGCAAGTCTGGTCGCAACATTTCCATCAGCCAAGTAATGCATAACCTTGTTTTATGTGTGTTTCTGTTTAAAGAAACCTTATTTAATATATATTGTGGAGTCATTAACATTGAACTCATGGCCTACAGCACTATAATTCAAGCCTGAACAAAGCTTATCAAACATAGGTAATTTCTCCATAAGGCACATCACAGTCTTCTTGTACTTAGAATACTCAACAGCACTTCGGCACTACACTTGGGGGCCATTTTAAACAGTGAAATCACCAACAAAAAAACACAAAAATGAGAAAAGCATGGCACTAAGCCTACCACAACAAAGGACACTTCTTTACAATATGACGGCTGAATCAAGAAGGTAGAGTGCCACCTTGTTTGACTTCATCTGGGAATGTATGTGTCATGTGACTCAAAGTTTTCACTGCTCTGAGCATGTTTCCAAATGTCTGCAAAAGCACTGTGAGTACTGGTTTGGGGGTTACAAATAAATTTTAATGAGTAGACAAATTCACAAATACAGAATCTGCAAATAATGAGAATCAACCCAATTTGGGTGAAAGTCTAGGTTTTCCTTTTTTTTTTTTTTAATTTCCAATCAATTGCAGATCAACACATGTTCCTACAGCGTGGCAGTATGGAGCTCACACCACATGCCACTCACCATACAAGTTGGACACTCCTGAGCCATCTTCATCAGGAGGAGTGCCTGATATCACACGCAGAGATATTATAATAATGTGAATCATGACAAGAGTTTCTAAATGCTTGCCCTCGATTCATCTGCTTATCTCAGCCTGGACAGTTAACATATAAGCGAACATTGGTCCATGGACCTCGCTTTGATTAGCTCTGGTTTAGAGTTGATTTTGAATTTCCACAGATGTGGGTTCAGCTCTCAGCTTTGCCTCTTCTTATTTGTGTGATCTACATATTAAATGGGAACAATAGTAATATTTAACTTATGGAGTTTTGGTAAGCATGAGCTAAGCTAATTTATCTAAAGTACTTAGTAGAATGCCAGCATAAAGAAAATGCTCTTTAAATAGAGACTCTTTGTTATTATTTTTGCAAAGATAGAAAGGATATATATATATATAAATAAAATCCTAACAGTGGTTATCTCTGGATGGTGAAATTTGGGCTGATCTTTATTTTGTCTCTTCCTATTTTTTCTTCTAATCCATTTTCTGCAATGATCATGAACTACTCTGTAACCAGGAAAAAGTCATTAAAATTTGTTTTGCTATTTTCTCTGCGCTGGATTTTTTTTTTTTTTTGGCCAGACTTTAATATAGTTTCTCAAGAACTCAATATAAACACACATATTTAGTAAGATTGGTTTTGCAAACAATTTCCAACCTCTCTGATGTTTTGTAAACACCTACCTAATATTCAATCTGCAATTTCCAATGAAGGAAAGCACAGCCCACAAAACTTTCCCCTCCTGCCTTTGGAAGCACCGGAGATGCTTTAGGCACATGCCCTTGGTAGCTGATGCCCTCGGATCATCGCCCTAACTGGACTTTTCTGCTGAGTGCTCCATCATGGTCAAGCACCAGGCTCCCAAGCAAGGAGGCAATTCAGAGATAAGTGTGCAAGGCGAGCAAGCAGCCACTTCACTCCCACATAGCTGCCCCCATCCTGGTGGCTGCTTCTGCTTACATCTGCACCATTGATTAAATGCCCCTGCCGGCGATTTTCTATAGGCATCAATACTGGGAATTCATTAATATGAGTGGAAAAAAGATAAGCATGAGACTCATATTCGAGATTCCCCCCCCTTTTATTTTAATCTTCCCAAAGTCCTTGGCGAAGCTTTTCAAGGCATCCCACGCCTGTATCCTTTCTTTGAGAAGAATAATTGTCACTTCACATGCAGCTCTAAGACCACTACGTATTTTGGAATAATCTTTTTTTTTTTTGCTGGGAGGAGATTTATTGAGACAAAAGAGAAAGCAATAACTCAGCTTCGGTGGACAGCTTTTCAAAGATTTATAAAATCTCAATTGTCTCAGACTCTAAGAGGGTATTATTACGACTTAACATGTATTGTAGTTTACATTTGTTTGGAAGTCTGTATTTATGATCCAGCAGTTTTGCATTTTGGTGTGTTACAGATTTTCTTTATGGTTCATTGGAATCTCATGCACATGACCAAAGCTTCAAGTAAATGTTTACCAACAGGGAGGTGATTTTGATTTTGCATATCTGCCTTTTTGTCAACATGCTGCTAACAGCTATGATTTGCTACCAAGTCCTTGGTTAGTAACCTTTAGTTATAATCTTGTTTTGATGGAGAAAATACAATCCATTTTGCAGGTCTCTTGAGATTAATTGAGTGGACGAGCATGCAAAGCCCTTTAGTAAAGTTTGGATCTGAAAGCCCTTTAGTAAAGTTTCCTGAGTGGCCCTGAGAGAAGCTGTGGCCTCAGGCCATATGACAACTCTGGGAGTTGACTGGGGACACGACACTACCCCTCTGAGCATGATGCTACTGAGGTGCTGAGTCAGAGAAACACCGTGTGGTTTTCCCAGGATGGCGGGTATGGGTGTGAGAGGCAGGGAAGGCCAGCAGAGTCTTTTCGTTTTCTTCCAAAGGGGAAAAAGGGGTATATATATATATATATATGGCCCCATAGAAGCTTATTATATCCCACCAAGTTCCCATAAGATCCTAGGCTAAACTTTCTCAATTTTATCGGAGGGACGTACTGGCTAAAGTCCACCAATGCAGCTTTTCTGGTCTATTGTGGCTGTCGGTTGTGGGGCGGGGGCGGGTGGGGGCCCGACAGGAATAGAGCGCCGATGGCCTTTGGAGAAGGCTAAAGACTTTCTTTGACAATATCTTCCCTTATTGTCTGTGTGTGTAGTCCCCATTTAGTCCATTTGGGCAAGTTTGGCTACATTTATTTTGTAGGTTTTCAAATATAAGAGACTTTATCTGGCATTTTATAAAAATTTCCAGCATTTTCTAAAAAAGATTTGAATGTAATATTTTTATTGTGCAATAGAACATATATACACAAAAAAGCAATAAATTTCAAAGTACATTTTTTTTCAGAGTACATTTTAATAAGTAATTATAGAACTGATTTCAAAGTTTGATATGGGTTATAGTTCCACAGTTTCAGATTTTTTCTTCTAGCTGCTCCAAGACATTGGAGACTAAAATGAAATATTAATATAATGATTCAGTAGTCATACTCATTTGTTAAACCCTAACTTCTGTTATAGCTCCTCTTTCTCCTCTGCTCCTTCTCCCAGTCTTTAGGGATATTGGAATTTCCAGTATTTTTATTCTATCTTTCCAACTGCATGGCTAACTTCTTGGCTCTCTTACGTATCTTATAAAGATTTTATTTTAAATGATACAGCTCACTTCAAATAATACGATTCTTTTGTAGTCCAAGGCCAAGCAAAGGAAACACATCCTCTCTCTCTCACCTTCTGTTTGGCAGCCTGGGAGGGGGGCACCCCTTCTTCCCCTCACAGGCTGTGTGCACGGAAGCTGTGACCACAGCTGGCCTCTGACAGAGGTGTGCCAGCAAAGGAAGAAAACAAAAGCAAAGCTGCATTCATTTCAACCTCCATTAGGGGCGTGTGTTGGGCGAGGAAATCAATGGGAAAGATGAAGCTGGCAGGAAAAGAACTTTTTATCCTGCTTCTAGAATGGAATTGACCGCAAATAAAAGAAAAAAAGGGCAGAAATCACTAAGCAGCACCCTTTTTAAAAATAGAGGAATTTAAAAATCACATCCAATAAACATCGCTGTTGTCGTGTCCAAAGCATGGCTGAAAAGGATTGCTACTTCTTTCTTCTTTTATCTTCACGTGGCAAAATGCGAACTGGGAGGCAGGATTTCAGTATGCCCCTCGCCATTGTGAGCGTGAGATACTTTGAATGAAGTAGGAATTGCCGTTCTGAAGTCTCTGCAGCCATTTGAAAGGATAAACTCTTAAATATCAATAATATTGATGATTCATCATAATTTGCTAGAAAATAGAAAACCGGTTTGCTTTCAGAAGCCGGTAAAGAGAGCGCTTCCTTGGGGAGTGGTTAACCACTGGAAAGCATGCTCATCCACTGACAAAATGCGATGTAAAAGGTATATCTGGACACGATGTTGTCTGGAGGGAGTTTAGTCTTGATATTTGTAAATACCCTTACCAGAAGCAATCCTCACTCTGCCTTCGTACAACTTGTGGGCTTATGGGTAGTTCCACAAAAGGAGGGACTCTCTCTCTCTCCATCAGTCCTTGGATTTCTCTATCCGTCTTCATTTTCACTGCTTTGAGAAGACCTCTCCCTGCTTTTGTTGTCCTACTGTAACAGCAGAGAGGGGCCACCAGGTGGCACTGGGCAGTACGAGGGTCCTTATAGATTTGCTGTGCTAAGTCAGTAAACGCTCAGCCAGGGCAGGGACCAAAGGGAAAGCGAGAGAACAGGAGGAGGTCACAACTGCCTGGAGGAAAAGAATCTTGCAGTTTGCTCACCAATCTCTGTTAGACTCACAGAAGCCAGGTTCAATCACCATATAGCTGGAATTGAAATGAAAAGTGGATTCTGTGTCTCTGTAAATCAGTATTCAAAACCAGACTAACACCTCCTGGCGGGGAGAAGGACTGGTCACCAAGGCTTGGTTGAAAATGCAGAATTCCTCTTTTCTTAACACTCCTTCTATAGACCTGTGAAGAAATTCAATTAGAGCAGTTCTTCAAATAATGAAGAATGAAAATCAATAATAGATTGATACTTCGGACTAACAGTCCTTGATCTGTGCACAACCAGAAAAGATGTGCATTTCTAGCTATTTAAATTAAAAAGAAAATTAACTATAAAATCTCCCTACCTTCCCTAGTCATCCTTACATATTATTAGGCCAAGAATTAGTCTTTGTTTTAATACCCAAATTAAATGACCAGAGGAAGGTATGCCAAAACAGCAAATTCACTTCCTTGTGGAGGGGGGAGGAGGGTGATGTAAACACAGCATTTGTATCCTTACAACTCATGTGCCAAGCAGCAGGTGCTTATTAAATATGTCCCCCTTATGTGCCCAGCAATGTCCCCAGAGCTCTGGTGGTGAACAAATACCAGCCATAGCTCTTTGCCCAGAGTCTTTGCCAAAGATCCCCAATTTGTTGATAGGTGACACTTGTCAGATGTTGCACAGCTATAGCTTTGCCCACCCCCTCATTAACTTAATGAATGCCACAGTCAGTTCTCCAGGGATGTGGCACTGAAGCGGCTGAGATTCACGGGAAGTGTAGGTGAGTTTATAATTCAACTCCATCTCCCATTGCCCGCAGGTTCTGAAAGTGAGTGAGCTCTGCTCCTTTAACAGGTAAGGAGGAAAGAATACTGCACCAAGAAGCTGTTATCATTTGTTTAGTCATTTGCATTTTTCACAATGCCTAGTTTTGCTTACCAAGAAGAGAAAGTTTATTAATTGTCTGTGTATTTTGCCCATCCTGGAGTTCTCGCCGGGCCCATTTGTATGACTTCTTTTTTCTGTGCGTGTCACCAGTATGGAGCAGTTGTCTTTACTTCTTTCTGGTCACCAGTTTGAGGCAGTTGGCTTTGCTTAGAGAGTGCTTTTTACCCATGTTCAGAGACAATAATTATCTTTGACCAATCATCTCTCAAGTATACATTCGTGTATCATAAATTGGCAGGTCAGGTTTAATACCAGGTACAAAAATATTTCATTGGGCCAGCAAAGTGTTAAAAAATGTTTTTGAACCTGAAGGCCATTAGTGGTACACATACTGTCTGAGCCTCACCAGATGTCACCACTCCCTGCTGTTTTACCTCTAGTCTGATTCACATTCCAGAAGCATCTAAGAAATGGAGACTTGAGACCTACATTGTTATTGGGAGAAAGAAGAACCCAGAATGTGTGTACTTTGTTGAGGATGGGTCAGCTCCTTTTCAAATAAAGGATTGGAAATCTATGGGGATGAAATCCAGACACTGTCCACAGGGGGTTAAATTGTAACAACTTCTCTGAAAAGCAATTTGGCAATACAATGGAAGCCCTGATATCCTGCGTGTGGGATCAGCAGGCTGGTGAATTGCCATTCAGTGAGAATAGAAGTGTGTAGACAGGGTAGGAGGAGGCCTGTGTCTCCTGTGTATCCAGCATGCCCAGGGATCAGTGCTATGACTTACAGAGAAGAATGGTAGGCTCTTGCTAACCTAACAGGTCCATTAAATGTTATGTTTCCCGATGGAACAAAAGTCTTTAAAAAGATCATGCCCATCAACCCAGCAATTCCACCCACCTCTCAGAGTTTTTTTCCTGAGGAAATATCTCTATGCATGTGGAACTGTGTTGATGCAAGAATGTTCATGATAGTATCATTAATAGAAATGAAAAATAAAAGACAACTTAATGCCCAGCAATAGGGCTTCACGAATTAAAATCATGTGACAGCCATTAACTGGAACACTATGTGGCCGTCAACAATGATATATGGATGACATTTATGGATATAGAAATATATTTACATTTGAGAAAGTTGAAGAAGATTATGAAACAGCATGATCTCATTTTTGCAAACATAAACATGTATATATGTGCATGGCATGGCAGGCAACCCCCAGCAATGTCCAGCTCCTGGTATTGATGACATGTGCAATTCGTTCCCTTGATTAAGTTGATTCCAACCCAATAGAACACGGCAACATTGAGGGGATGTCACATGTGTGATTAGGTTGCAAAAGATGGGAGCTGCTGGCTTGCTAGCACACTCTCTCTATTGCCTTCTTGGTTTGCACATTTTGATGACACATGCCACCATGTTGGAAAGGTCTGCCTGGCAAGGAACTGAGAGTGTCCTCCAGCCAACAGTAGTCCATGGGGAACTAAGTCCTGCCAACAAGCACTGAGTGAGCTTGGAAGTAGATCTTCTCCCAGGGGAGCCCTGGCTGACACCTTGATTGCACCCTTGAGAAAGGCCATGGAGCAGAGGACCCAGCCAAGCTGTGCCTGGATTCCTGACCCACAGAAACTGCAGAATAATAAGAGTGCATAGTTTAAGCTGCTAAGTTTGTGGTAATTTGTTATGTAGCAACAGATAAGTAATGCCCAGGGTAAGAGGGCTGGAGATATTTACAGCAAAATACTGGATGTCAGCATGTCTAGATGGCACAGATGCGGCATTCCTAAAATGTTTGGGGTTTACAGATATGGTACTGGCAGGCTTTTATATTCTGTCCTGATGAAAACATTGAGATTTTGACACTATCATTCAATAAACAGAAGGGTGACTTAACAGTTTACAATTTATTTGGCTGATTTCATGTACTTATGACAGAGTTATGTCTTTGAGACATACTCTATATTTATGGTGGGGGTTGTAGTTTTGGGTGGTTTTAATTCACATTTTTTTTCTTTCTTTTTACTGCAGGTTGAGTTCTCTGGAAGCAGATACTGAGATAGAGTTTGGGGTTCAAGACATTTACTAGAGATCAACATGTGTGAAGGGGGTGGGGGTGAGAAACAAGAATGTATAGAGGAAGAAGTTGAACTGCAATACAGGCCCAATAGAAACTTGTTCAACTCAGGAAGGAACTCTGGAGCAAATATTGTCCATCAGCTGTGTCATGCATGGGGTCAAAATGGCCAGGCCTCTATGACCTTGGCTTCCTTGGCCACTGGACATAGGCTTCCCAAGAGAAGGGACTGACCTCTGACTGGACAGATCTCTGTCCCTGAGATAGACCTTGAGGGAATTAACAGCTAGAGGTTGAATGCTCCTTGCTCCTTCTGCAGCTGGGCAACAAGTCCTTCCATGAATGGGGTTCTATGCAGCTCATTTCTGTGTCTACCACAGTAGATGGGAGGGGATGGAAGCAGGGTTGGGCAGAAGGAGAAGTTGTAGTGCTCTGCAGACCTAAAACAGGCTTGGCCAACCATACAAGGGACTCTGGAACATATTTGCCTGTCAGAATTTCCCCCTATTCGGCAGAAAATCCCAGGCTTTTTTACACCCCAAAACTGGCCATTGGATGTGGGTTCCCCCAGGAAGGGCATCCCCTTGACTGAGGTAACTCTGTGGTTGAGGCAAACCCTGAAGGAGCTGACATCTGGAAGTTGTCTACTGCAGTACTCCCCACAGCTAGGGCAACAAATCCTTCCTTCAGTGGGGATGTGGATGGTGCAGCTCAGTATCCACATTCCATGCTGTGCCACTTCATCTACTTATACATTCTGGGAACAGCTTCTTTGAGTTTCCAGTGAGCCTCTTCCTTTCCTGTGGGAAATTTAGAAGAAGGTTAGTAGGCACTGAAGTGCCTGCCACTGCAGCTGGTCTTCCATGCCTGGAATGTAACATCTCTTTCTTTCAATATACTTCCTGGATTCCGGTTACCCTCAGCTGTTACTTCTGCTGTCTCTTATCTGCTAAAATGACCCAGACCTTCATCCCTGAGGGGACTGAGACACTGGTGTCCAGGCCTTTCTTAGATCAGGGTGGCCATACTTGCCCATTTACCATAACAATTTGACAAGGGAGTACCAAGAGGCACCCAAGTTCATTGACTTGGTATGACATATGTTCCTATTGAGCAGTGGTAGTTCTACCTCCTCATATTCAGGGCAGTTTCTCCTATCAAGATGGAGACTCCTCACCTTGCCTGCTTGTCCATGTATCCAAGGAGTCTGAAATGAGTGAACATCAACCATTGCATATAATTCAAAGAGACTTCTGCTGTGTCCCTGGAAAAAGTGTGCCTCCGTTGAGAAACAGGACCTCTAACCCTACAGAACCAGAATTGCAGGAATGGGAAGCATGGAGTGCTCCAGTGGGCCATTGGGAACGATATTAAATGGGGCCATTACCATTTCTACCCCATGGTACTCAGACCCATGCATTCTTCCTATTGGAGGCACAATACCATAGAAAGATCTTTGATTCAAGGTGTCCTCTGCATCCTTGAGGCTGGCACTCCATCTTCATAGAGGATTGTTTCAAACTGGTGTTTCAACCAAGCCTTCAGCAGACTATTCCTGTGCTCTATGAGGATAGCAGCTCCTGGGTGGTACATTATGGTGTCTACTCCCACACTTCCTTTGCTGCAAAGTGTGACACAATATTATATAAAATCCCATGCATAATTTATAAGCTATTGGGTAGTGGTGTTTGCTGAGAACCCATGGGCAGGAAAGTCCAACCCATACCTAGAATATGTATCCATTCCTATTAGAACAAGTCTCTGGCTCTTCTAGGATGGAAGGGTTGAAGTGGCCAGCTGATTTCCTTGAGACATGTTGCTATATCAGGGACTCATGGTTGTCTCTGTGGCTGGCAGACTGGACATTCAGTAGCAGCAGTAGCTAAATCAGCCTTGGTGAGTGAGACCTATGCTTTTGGACCCAAACATTCCTCCATCTGTTTGCCCATTGTGCCAGCACCAGGATTGCCAATGACCAGGGTGACTGATTCAAATGGCTGAATCATTTTGTTCAGTTGGTTGGTTGTTGCCTTTTCCATTGAGGTGGTCTGATAGATGTTAATATATGATAAAAGATCTTCACACCTTGTGTTCACTGCCATTCATCCATCCCTATGCCTCTACCCTAGATTTATTTGCCATCAATCTCCCAATCTTTCTCCTTCCAGACCTCTGATAAGTCAACCAGATCATTTACCATGACCCATGAACCATATATATTCTAACCTTGGGCCATTTCTCCTTCCACATAAAGATGCAACAATCAAAGCTTTGCCCATTTGGAAAGATTTATATTATCAGCTTCTTTTATGACCACCCCTGAGTGAGGCTTTAGTGCAGGAGCTATCCATTTCCAATTAGTACCTACATACCAAACTACCCATCCACAAAGCAAGATTGGGTCTTTTCTTCCTTTAGCTCATCATATGGGCTACTGATAAAACCATGGGTGTGGGGTGAGAAAGGAGGGCTGGTATGACAGTTGTGGGAATTGGAAGGTCTGGACTCTGGCTCATGCCACTTGCTTGTGTCCTCTGGGCCTACTCTTATTCAGCTTCATCCCACTCCACTTTCCATGGGTTGATGAGCCACCCATTTTATAACTTGGTGAGTCTGACAGACCTAGACCTTCCTGGGTAGTTCTGGACTCAGGATTTCCTGGTGTTCCATGGTCAGGCACTCCATCTCTACCAGGAGGTGATTTTTGTAAAAGGCAAGTAATTCCCCACTGGAAATGGTATGGCCTTCCTCTAGAACCCCAGTGGCCTTCTTTGTAATTCTTTTACTGGAACTTACCACCTCCTTCATCCAGCATCTTTTCCCACCACTGATATCAAAGATTTTGCTGGGTCATGTGGCTCAAGTGGAAGGACTGCTTGTACCTCAGCCTAGACCTGCAAAGCTCTTTCCTGCTCCAGATTCCACTCAGAATAGACTTCTTTCATTTCATGAAGTGTATGGGTTGAAAATGTTATTGCAAAGTGTGGAATCTGATACCTCCAGAATCTGAAAAAGCCCATTAAGCACTGTGCTTCCTTCTTCATGCTGGGAGATGCAAGATGCAAGATTTTACCTTTTAATTTGAGCAGATGTCTTGGCATACCCCTAATAATTGAACCTATAAAATTGTATTGCGGCAGGCCCTGAATCCTCATAGAGTTCATCTCCCATCCTTAGGTGTTGTATGTGTGTTACCAATGCATATATATCTCTTTGGTCTGGAGAGTACACTGATCTGTGGAACAAAACTATGAAAGTATATTGTTGCCCATTCCATGTGAATGCAAACTATTTCCAGTCCTCTTTCTGATAGTGGTAGAAAAGAAAGTATGTGCCATATCAATAGCCACAACCATGTAACTAAGGCCATGCTAAATTGAACTGAAGAAAGATAGTCCATCTGGCATGACAACTGAAATTTGGCCTACTACTTGGTTGATTTTGCAGTAGTCTATGTCATACTTCAGGATCCATCTGGTTTCTGCCAAGGACTCTAATGAATCAATTTGAAATATGATGAAGGCCACATACCATGAATTCTTTAGATCAGTTTTCAGCAAACTTTTTCTGTAAAAGGTCAGATAGTAAATATTTTAGGCTTTGTGACTTCACAATCTCTGTCACAAATATTCTTCTCTGCTGTTGTGAAACAAAAGCAGCGTTAGGAAATATGTAAGTAAATGGGCCTGTCTGTGTTCCAATAAAAGTATTTAGAGAAACAGGTGGTCAGCCAGATTTTGCCTGAGAGTCATAGTTTGTCAGCCCTTGCTATAGCTCCTTAAAAGTGGCTCTAGTTTCTACTGTCCTTCTTAGGATGTAACACTGATTTGGGTTTACTATTTGGTCTTGGGGGAAGGCAGGGTTTCAAATCAAGCAGTCAAAAAGTCCCGAAGGTTTGCTTTGCACACTTCTATAAATTTGATTGGTAAGGAAACAACAAGCCCAAATAGATTTAAACAAGTTATTGCCTGTGGCACATGTTCGCAGAGGTTCTCTTTGACCCCAAGTTCCAAAAGAATAATATAGAGCCAGCTCAAATGAATGCTGAACACATAGTTCTGTCTCATAGGCAAGTAACACTGAATTTGGAAAATATTAATCTTCTAGAGTGCCACCCATCTTCCCCTCCAGGAAAAGATCAGTTTTATTACACTGGAAGGAAAAAAAAACTTCCCCTGGAAGAGGAGGCAGATTTTATTATTCTGGAATGTCTCCAACTGTCTCTATTTTTAGGGAGACCCTATCTCTAGCCTCGAGGGCTATTTGTTATACAAGCATCCTTGCAGTGCCCTTTTCTCAGAAATTGTTCACAAATGCCAGAATTTTTGAGAATTGTCTCTAAATAAGGAATCCGTTTCGGTAATTTCCACTTGGTCTTCCCACTATGATAGCGCTCACCCCACAGGCAAGAACCCAATATGGGGGTTGCACCAACTACTAAAGATGTCAATCCCAAATGCACAACTGGGCCCCTCCTGCTTAAAATGAATACAGCATGGGTCCATGGAAACCCAGAACTTAGCCAGAACCTCACTCATTACCTGGTCTCATGAGGGGTAATGAGGGGTGCGAAGGAATGGTGGTGCCTCAGGTGTATAGGTATCAAAGTTAACTCAGACCCTGTGTCCAATAGTTCTCCAAATATATGAGTATTCCCTTTCCCAAGTATATAGCTACCTGAAAAAAAAAATGGTGGTAGTCTCTTTGAGGAAGGACTGGGAAAATCATTGCTGTGCATACTTACCATGGTGTCCTAGGAATATTCTCCTCTTGGTCAATGAATTATGAGCCTAAGAACTGGCTCAAATCCAGAATATGGGCAAGAGATTGTGATATTTTATTGGGGTGACTGCCCTCAGCATTCTGGCCATCCAGCTTTGATTTCTTCTAATGATACGAGCTCAGTAGCACCTTTGTTGGCTGCCCATCTCTTTTAACCCTAGTGACTGTGTTCTATTCATTATCTCTATAACTTTTTAATTTTTTTGCTTTCTTTGGGTCAGACTTCCTTTGATGCTGCCCCATCTCTGGTTCTTATGATCATTGGGTCTACCTGGCCTCTGGTGGTTAATCAGTGATGGTTGGCCTTTATTGTTCCAGGGTCCTATCATTCCACTGCTCTCAGTGAGTCCAGATCTCTCCTGCCATCAGCCCTGCCTCTCCTGCCATCAGCCCTGCCTTACAGAGGACAGCCACCACCAGGTTTTTTAATGGTGTTGGTGCCCCTTAACCAGTGTATGCATTTTGGTCTTAAAAAATGATATATTCTTTGTGTCTTTCTTAACATAATCATCTGTTGTGTTTGCTGGTTTTACATGGTATATTCAGTCCAGCATAACCACTTCTCTGCACCATTTAATTCCTTCCTCTGGCATCTTCCATGGCAATGCTGGCATTTCAGCTTTATTTTTCATGAGTCATCACTATTTCCATGCTTCTAGGTGCCATTCTAGGAGCAAGTTTGGACCATCTCTTGAGGTCCATGCCAGGGTATATCTTGGGAGAGAGCTTCCAAATCAATAAACTCTGCCCTAGTCAATCTTAGGTACTGGTCTTCTTGATGCATGCTTTCCTGGCTCCTGCTACATGGTGGTTAGGTCTTACCAGACTGTGGAGTATGGTTCCTTTCCTCCTTTCCTGCCTTATCAGGCTCAGCATATCCTCAGCTGGGTTATGCTGTAACTTATGCTGTTTATAGGTCTAGTGGCCAGGAATGGGGAGACATTCTAAGGCGGGGTATATCTTAAGGTGTGTATTATGAGGAAGAGGCTTCTGCATTATTTTTAAGCAATGGGAAATGCTACATCTTAATAGGGAGTATCAGCCCTCTTCTACTGACTCAGAGGGTTCGAAACAATCTGGGGATTTAAAATTCCAGGGGCATCTGCCCAGTTCCTCATCCTAAATATCTAGGTCCCATTTTTTTGTTCCACATCTGAGACCCTGATCTTGACATAACTATCTTTATTTGGGGTTTTAACCAGCTCTAGAGTTTGTCCACTCTTACCATTGAGTCATGAGCCTGGTGCTCAGCTTTTTCTGTTCTCCTGCTGCAAGAGATGAAAGCTTCTTTGTAAGCTACCTTCTAACTTTTAGACTGATTTTCAATTGCCTGTTTTTCACCGATTTTTCTATGGTATTAGTGGTGCTGAGCCATAGTCATCCAATATATTGTCCTTATAGTTACAATTTCCCTGCACTTTTGATAAATCAGGCCCACAAATGCACTTCTTTCCACTGTAACACCATTGCAACTTATCAGTGGTGAGGGTTTTAACAACTGGACTGTTACCTTGTGCTAAAGGCCATTTGTACTCCACCTTCCACTGGTAATGTAGTCCTTGCTGTCAGCCAGACAGGAAGTGATCCTACCTTCCAAACTCTGTCTTATTGCCTGCCTTCTTGTACTACTCTCAGTGCCAATTGTCCCAGGTTGGCCTCTCCAGAGGGAGACTGAGATGGGGGTTTTATGGAGATCAACACCTCTGAGGGGAGGGAGAGGCAGCAGGATTGGGCAAGAAAGAAGTCAAACTGGGATATAGGCTTGCCAAAGTCTAGGCCAATCCCATGGGGAACCTGAGGGTGTGTGTGGCCCATCAAACTTTTCTCCTATCAGGCCAAAATGGCCAGGCATCACCGATGAGTCATTGAAGGTGGGCTCTCCCGGGAAGGGCATGGTCTTGGATGGCCTGAGCTTGCTGCTGACTGTACTTCCAGTAGCTGGGCAATAGGTCTTTCCTTGAATGGGAATGTGGGTGGTGCATCTCCACATCCACCGCACTGTCCATATGAAGTTTCTCTCTCCCCTCCTTTTTTTTTTTTTTTACAATGTTCATGTATTATTTTTCTAATCAGGCTAACAAAGTAGGAAAATGGGACATTTATTTTCTATGTGAAGGTGAAATTCAAATCACATCACCCTTTCTTAGTTTGATGATTTGATTTGTGAGAATACTAATTTGGCTATAATTTCTCAGGGCAGAAAGTAGCATGTATGACCAGGATCCCAAATATTTGGTAGGAATAGAGGAAAATTCAGTCATGCAAGTTGATTAATAGATCATTTGAACACCTTCTGGAATCCTCTGTTGGTTCTGAGTCCCTCTTGGGTTGACTAAGTCAAGTGCATTTTGCATTCACACAGAGGGATTCAGATCTAATGGCCAATCCAATGGCCTATGCCTTGAAAGATAGAGCCATTTGATGTTCTTGGGGGAAGATGGTGAGTGACAGGCAGATCGTGCCCCTTTCCCAGTGAGGTATTGACTTGCCCATACTTTGTTCATTTTAGAGTTACTTTTCTTGGCTGGCTTAGATTCACATGGCCCTCAAAGCTGATCTGTTGGCACAAATATTGGCTTATTAATCTGAAACAATCAAAGGGAAGGAGTATCAATCTTTCTTCTCCTTGCTATCTCTTTGAATATTCTACTGTGAAAGTACTTATGGGAGAGAATTAGTAGAAAGCATTGGCTTTTGAAGAAGCAAAGACCAGCCTGGGGCCTCACCACTGCTTCTTTCTGTTTAATTAGCTCTCTCTTCCAATAAGAAAAGTCACCTCCTGAGAAGAGGCTTTGAGGAGTAACTAGGGAATTTAGTTTCTTTCCGATAACTATGGGAAAACAGCAGAGAAAGAACAACCTGCAGGTTCTGTCTGGGGCAGAGAAGATAGCAGAGGATTTGGGGATAGACCGCCTCAGGAGTAAATAGATTTCAATGTCTCCAATTAGTATGAGACTTTGGTAAAGTCATATAAACTCTGAAATTTGGTTACTTTGTCGAAATAAGCAAGATCCTAAATTTGAAAATATCACCTGGGGGGCTCTAAAGCATAATTGCAATGTAAGTAATGGTTGTGTTGTGGTTGAAAATTTAGAATGCCATAGAACATTTGGAACGCAGTCACATGTGGTTATTTTTCAACATGGAAGCTCCGCTTGTGCTTCTCCGATGGAAGGTTCTAGTTCTTAAGGAGAGGTCTGAATTGAGAATACTTTTGGGGACTGTCCTTTAAAGAGAGCATTTATAGCCTCAGTTTAGAGACTTACTAGGGGAGAAGAATTTCTGAAGGAAGAAAGAGGGTTTTTTTTGGTGGTGTTTGCTGAGGAAGCCAAAGTAGAAATGGCTCCTGAGAGGCCCTTGTCAAGGAGTATTCCTGTTTTTCATTTCTCTTTCAGGGCTGTGGTGATATCCAGGGCTGAGGGATGGGGCAGCCTAATTATCTCTTTAGTGCAGAGGGAAGAGAATGGAACATGTCTACCTCTTTCCCCAGCCCAGCCCTGTGGGCATCAGGTGGTATGTCATCCTCGTACAGCCTTAAGGCTGTGGCCTCATTGCAGGAAGAACATGCTGGGAGTCAGGGCATATATAGATATATATATATGTAATTTTTTATATATATATATATATATGTAATTTTTTCCCATGCACATGAGCAAGCTACTTAACTTCACTGAGATCAGTTTTTTCACCTGTAAAATGAGAAAAATAATAAATTCCATGCTGTATAAGAAATTTCTTTTTTCCACTGATTTTTACATTTAAAATTAATACATGCACATAGTAAACACTTAAAATAGCACAAAATGGATTATGATAAAAGACTTTCTTTCCATCTCACACCTCCCAAACCTCTTCCTTAAAGGCAACTAATTGCTTTCCCAGTTTCTCCTTCAAAAAATATTATATATATACAAATATGCTTGCATATGTGTGTATACGCATAATTCTCCCCCACTGTTTAAATAACACAAATGGGAATATCCTACGCACACCATATTACCTCTTGCCATTTTTGTTTTTTTAGAAACAAATTCATATCTACATATATAGATTGATCTCACTTTCTCTTTTTCCAGTTGAGTGTGAATATGTGAATGAATGGAAAACTGTAATTTTTCTAATCTGTTTCCTACTGATGGATATTAAGGTATTTATTATCTTTTGCTGTTACAAAAAAAATTTGCAAAGCACATCAAAATGCACTCAAATTTGCACACATATTAATTCTTTTAAAATGCATTTATTGAATGTCTACTGAGTACCAGACATTTTTTAGAGATGAAACAGTAAATGAGAAAAACTCCCTGCCCTCAGAGTATTTACAATCTAGTGAGCAAGAAGAAGAGACTCAATGAACATCACAATATAAATAGATAAATGATAGATAGAGAAATAGATAGTTAAAAAGGACATAATCCAATAGATTTACAAGTACAATGAGGAAAATTAAGGTAATATGATAGAGCTAGCCAGGGCTAGCTAAGGGGGGCAAGGAAGGTCCCTCTGCAGAGCTGACATTTATCTGGATTCATGAGAAGGAAACACCGTGTCAAGATCTGCTGGAAAAGATCAAAGCAGAGGAAACAGCAAATGCAAAGGCCCTGAGGCAGGTAACAGCTTAGATAGTTAGAGTAACAGAAAGAAAGCCAGTGAGGCTGAAGCCCTGTGAATGGGCAAGAGCGTTGTTGGCAGCAAGGCTGAAGAAGTAGGTGGATACTAGATCATTTGACGCTCTGCAGGCCAAGGATTGGAAACTTTTTTCTGTAAAGGAGCCAAATAGCAAATATTTTAGGCTTTGTGGGCCACACAGTTTTTGTCCCATCTACTTAACTCTACAGATGTCATACAAAAGCAGATAGAGGCAATATATAGATGAGATGGTATGATTGGGTTCCATACAAACTTTATTTATAACCATAGTCATTGGGTCAGGTTTGGCATACGGATGATATTTTGCTGACCCTTGATGTAAGATATTCTTTCAGTTTGCTAAAGCTGCTAGGATGCAACATACCAGAAATGGGGTGGCTTTTTCAAAGGGGATTTATTAGTTTACAAATATACAGTTCTAATTGTCTAAAATGTCCAAATTTAGGCATCAAGAAGGAGCTACCTTTTCTGAGGAAAGGCTGCTGGCATCTGGGGTTCCTCTGTCACATGGGAAGGCACATGGTGACATCTGCTGGTCCTTCTCTCCTAGACTCTGGTTTCAAAATGGCTCTCTCAGCTCCTGTGGGTTCTTCTTGCTTCATCTGGGGCATTTTCTTTCTATCTGGGCTCTCTCCAAAATATCTTGCATTTTTCCTCTTATAAAAGACTCCAGAAAAGGGATTAAGACCCGTCTTGAATGGGCTGGGTCACATTTCCATGGAGATAGACTAAATACAGTAGGTTTGTACCCTCAGGGATAGACTAAAACAAGATAGGCTTTCTGGGGTACATAAAAAAATTGGACCAGCATAGGCATATTAAGGGGGTTATTTAAATTCCTACAGAAAGTCATTGGAGAGTTTTGCAGAGACATGCATCATCTGATTTATATTATTTAAAAGACCTCTGTGACTCTTGTATGGACAATGAACTGTAGGAGAAGAACAGCCGGGGCAAGGAGTTGAGTTAGGAGGCTGTTAGTAAAGTGAAGTAGGCATTATCATGGACTGCCGTGAGATCCATGGAAATGATGAGAGGTGTTTGGTTTGGGGGTGCATTTCAGAGGGCGCACTGACACACTGATGGACTCGGTGGAGTGTTGGGTGAGGCGGGGGCCGTGAAGGATGGGGAAGGATCAAGAAGGACTTCTGAGTTTTTTGGCCTTGCAGCTGCATAGATGGTGGCACCATTAACGGAGAGAGGTTTAGATCAGTGGTTTTCAAAGCGTGGCCCCTGGACAGGCAGACTGAGCGTCCCCTGGCCCCACCCCAGACCTGCCTAATCAGACACTCTAGGGGTGGGGCCCAGTGATCTGCGTTTAAACACCCCTCCAGATATTTCTGATGCCTGTTAAAGTTTGAGAACCAGAATTAGAAGTTATAGTGGAAGTGAAATGATTTTAGGTGTTTTAAGCAGAGAAGGATTTCATGTAGTAGGTAGTTGCAAAATCATTGAAAGAGTAAAGGAACAAAGTTCAGAGAAGAGAGCCCTTGCTAAGTTGGTTCATCTCCAGCCTTCAGAGGAGGAGGATGTGGCAGGAATTTCAGGAAGTCTTTTTCAATAATTTCAGCTTCAAAGGTCAGAAGTTCCTAGAAAAATGCTAGGGGCCATAGCTGAAGCCCAGGAAGGGCAATTATTTGATTTCCGCTTCTCTCCTGCAAATCTCATGCAAATGCTTCTTACTGATGGGATCTAAACTGGAAACATATATGCAGGAATTCTAGAAATATAATTGCCAGATTCCCAGCTCCTGTGGTAGAGGGCAGAGCATGAAAGGGGGAGAATGGTGTTGAGTTGGCACAGACAAGCAGGCAGAGCAGGGGAAAAACAAGAGTTGAATTTGAGGTTCTGAGTCATCCAAGAGGAGACATGAGGGAGGCAGTTGGATATTTGAGACGGAAATCTGGGGGCAAGGTTGGGCTGGAGATGTAGATGTGAAAGTCTTCAGCACGTAGATGGTACTTAAAAGCCTTGGAGCCCCAAGATGACAGGACCCTGAGAGTGGGTAGCTGGGGAAGACATTAAAAGATTCAGAGTTGAGTCCTGGAACATCCTGCAAGTAGTGGTTGGCCAGAGGAGGAAGAAATAGTCAAGGACCCAGAGAGGAAGGGATCAACCATACAGAAGGAAAACTAAGAGAGTGTGCTGTTCTGGAAGCCTAGAGCTGGAAGGGTTTGGGGAGGACAAAGTGGTCGACGGAGCCAGATGTTCCTGGGAAGTCTGGTAAGATGCAGATAGAAAACTGACCCTTGGGTTTGGCAAATGGAGGCCACCTGTGAGGTCAACAGGAGCCACTTCAGTGGAATGGTGGGATGAAACCCTGCCTGGAATTGGTTAAGGAGGAAATGAGAGTAAAGGAAGTGGAGACAGAGAATTGCCAACTCATTCAGGACATTTGCTATGAAAGGGGGCAAGGAAATGGGCCAGTAACTGGAGATGCACAAAAGGTCAAGGAGAACTTATTTTAACACAGCTGAGATGACTGCAAATCTACACATCAATAGACATGAGCAATGCAGGAGAAACCAGTGTTGCAGGAAAGAGAAGGAGCAGTTGTAGGATGGAAGTCTGTGAATGGGTGATGAGTTTTGGGACCGAGAGCCTTAGGAGCAAGGACATTTCTTGTGTTATTCAGGAGGGAAGGTGGAGAACATGGGCACAGGTGTTGGTATGCTGGCAGATATGGACATGGGAAAATAAGTTTGTGTCTGCATCTGTAACTCAGTGAAGCCTGAGAAAGGGTCCCAGCTGAGAGAAGGAAGCAGAGCATGTTGGAGGTTTGAGAAGTGAGGAGCTGGTCATCTGGGAATGGAGGGAATATTTGGCTCAGGAAGAGTGGTAGAATTGCTGGGCAGAGTTGGAGTGCCTGCTTCAGATTTGAAGTTATAAATTTAAAGCAAGTCCAGCTTGCTCAGCTGCAGTATTTTTTCCAGCAACATTCATACAGGCCGCTGTGGCTCTGGGACAAAGCCCCTGGGGTGGAATTGCTGAATCAAGGATCATGGACATTTCACATTTGGGTGGCCATTGCCGAAGAGCTATAGCAATTTATTCTCCCACCAAAATGTCTCTCCACACCTGTTAATAGAGTGTAGTATCAAACTTGCTGGTCTTTGCCATCTGCTAGGTGGGAAAAAATGACATTTTGTTGTTTTAAAATGCAAATTATTTCATTATGTGTGAGAGTGAACATCTTTCCCTATGTTTCTTCTGCGCATTGTCTCTTCATGATGGGACTACTTTAAAATTTTAGGATAGTCAGATCAAAAAGAAAATACATCGGTTTGTCAAGGTACGGAAAAAAAATAGAAAACATTGAGGAGGAGATCCTAATACCTGGGGTTGGCTTGAACACTGGCCTTGAGGGGTGACTTCCTGAAAGGGGTGCTTCCCCTGACCTGGCTGGTTTGGGGTTACGAGACTCATGGGCCGCATCCTCATCCCCCCCCAGGGACTAGGTACCGTCTGTGCAGAGCCAGCCCCCAGATGCCCACCCCCCAACCCTGCAATCCCATAGCTAACCATAATTGAAATGCTCCTATGACATGGTCCTAGGGAAACAGTGAAAGGGAAGGAAAAACAGTGAATAAAAATGAAATGGTAAAATAAATCCTCTTGCTTATAGGTTCAGCGGGAATTGTGAGTCAGAATTATGCATTTGGCAGCACAGAAATGATACTAATGAATGCAAAACTTATGAATTATATACTTTGTAATCCTCCACACAATTCCTGCAGAGGAAATAAGACTCCTAAATCTAGTAAATTTGTCTAAACTGAGACCCAAGGTGCATGCACCACTCTCCCAAATTTTTAACCTCAAGTATGAAAGAAATACATCTTAAGTATTCCCTTTTTTGTGTGTGTGAGGGGTGTTTATACATGGGTGTGTTGAGAGGGGATTTGCGCATCACGCAGCCTACACTTGGAGAGGTGGGTGTGGTCCTGACATTGAACAGAGAACAGAGGGAGTTGGGATGAGACGCTGGTACAGAGGCAGGACTGTCCTGAGGGGGAGTATGTGACCCTATGTTTACAAACCCTGGTCCTGCTGGCCTGAGCTGTGACAATTTGGAGGTCTTTGTGTTCTGGGGAGAAGAAGAAAGTAATTTTAATTATTCTTCAATGTACAATTCAGTGTCATTATTTATATTCACAATGTTGTGCAAATCGCCATTATCTATTTCCATAACTTTTTCACCATCCCAAACAGAAACTCTGTACCCACATTTTAACCCCCCCATAATCTCTAAACTACTTCCTGTCTCTAAGTCTTGGTGTATTGTAGCCTTTTCATATAAATGGAGTCATACAATAAGTGGTATTTTGTGCCTGGCTTCTTTCACTTAGCATTATGTTTTCAAGGTTCAGCTATGTTGCAGTGTATGTCAGTACTTTATCCCTATCATGGCTGCATAATATTCCATTGTATGGAAGTGCCACATTTTGTTTATCCATTCAACAATTGATGGACATTTTTGTTTCCTCCTTTGGCTGTTGTGAATAGTCTGATAAATGGTTTTTTAAAAGTGTTCTATGAAGGCCGGTTCCTGCTGTGTGATTCCAGAAGTGAGATCAAATGGAAGGGCTAGCTAAACACAGGTAGCTCTGCTCTTATTACCTGTTTAGATGGTGCTTCTGTTTATAAAGAAAAGTGTTCTGCAGCCAAAAACACATCTGAAACTGTGCTATATGTAGGGATCCCTCTAGGGTACCTCCTATGTGCCATGCCCTGTGTTGAGGCTCTCACGATATTTTGGCTCATTTAACTTTGACAGCTGTTAAAGCCTCCCAGTTTTGCAGGTGACAAAATGGGGACTCAGGAAGGTTATGCGGTCTGCCTGAGGCCCCCAGCTAGAGAGCAGGAGGTTGGGTTTCCACTCTGTCTGTAGGACTGAGCATGCAGGCACTGTTCCATGTACCCTGCCACCTCTCCAGGATAATCCAAGACTCTGTTAGGCTGGCCTTTTAAAATATCACACAATAACAGTAAAACAACTCAAGTTGAAGCACACGCACGTTGCCCTGAGCAATCTGTAATGCTTTTTGGGCATGTTTCTGGTGTTCAACCGTCATAAGAATGCTGTTAAAAGGAGATATTTAATTCCCTTCCTTCAAAAGAAAGGCGCTCACGTTCAGAGAGGAACCCAAAGCACAGAAGTCCATTTATCGCTCCAGTTCCTGGTTCTAGAAAGCTCCATTTTCATGGAAATGATTAAACAATCTTAAACAAGAGGAATTTCCTCTTACTGAGAAGCTGTCCTTTCACTGTTCCCCAGTCCCTGCCTTTGAACAATAGACTTGGTTGAAAGCGCACAAGAGGGTTTGTTCAGAGTTGACCATATCTTGGTCATAACACCTAAAGGCTGAACCCTGATGGGAGCTTCTCAGGAACTCATCAAGTCCAAACACCTATGAAAAAAGAATATTGCTTGTGGTTTTTGTCCCTGTAAGTAGCAGGGGACAGAGCATGAGGTGCTTCTCCACCTTCCTTCTGGAATGGTCTTGCCTGCCAGTGGCATTGTCCTTGGGCACTTCAGGGCACTCTGACCTCAGGGCCCTCAATTTTGATGCCAGCCAAGACCTTGTGTCAGCCTATCAGTCTTTCTCTGCTCCATCTCCAGCTTCTTGCTCAGAGCACCACCTCTGTCCTTGGCCCCAGCCATGGAAGAGCCAGATGACACTGCTAATCTGCAATCCTGGGAGCTTTCCACCCACCCCATCATTTGTAAATAACGTGTTGGTAACTTTTCCTTTGAATAAACATAGCGCTTTTTTAAAAAGTATAAAAGAACCAACCATTTGAAAATATATTTAAAAAATTTTTTACAAATCTACCTCTTAATGCAACCAGTATAACATTTTGGTGTAAATTAATACTTCCTCTCATGTAAAATTTTAAAATTGTAAAATATTAGCAAAATATACATATGCATTTTTATCCTAATTTTAAAGGAAACATTAAACATATTTTCCAAGTTAATATGGAAACTTTTTACTATATATTTAAATTATTGCACACCTAGTAAAATAAGGAGGCTATTGGTGTTGAGAGATGACAAAACCTTTAGAGCCAGAAAGATTTGTCTTCAAATGTCTGTTGTCACCCTCCCCTTAATGTGATTGCTTGCTCTATCTCTCTGACTCTATTCTGTTTCTAAAGTGACATAATATCATTTACCTTTTAGAGAAGTTATGAGAACTTAATGAAAAAATACGTCAAAGGCAGGCACTCTATACCTGGTTGTGATTTCATTGTGATTAAACAGTAGGTGTGTGACACTTAACTCTTCTCCAATTCTTGGGCATACTACTATACCTCTTCTTTTTAAATTTGTGATGAACAATTTCCATGTTTCTCCATAAAACTTTGCTGCGGGTTTGGACAGTTAATTGAATTCTGTTTTCTACCTTGGCCAATGCATCTCTGGGCTACCTGCACAGCTGTTGAATAGGGCACAAAGAGAGCAAAGGTCCACGCTCTTTTGAGCCCCAGAAGATGGAGTTTTGCAGCTGGGATTCAAGGACGAGTTGGCCACCTAAAATGTGCTGGGAGGGTGTGATGCTGAAACTGACGCTCCCAGACCCTGATGTCAAAGCCTGGAGAACAAAATACACCAATTCAACCTACTTCAACTCAGTCCAACAGAACATATTTAAATAATACCTTCTACAGGCTAGACTCTCTTCTAAATGGAGAACAAGACTCAGTCCCTGATTGCTACATAAAAGGAGGAGGCAGAGAATAAATAATTTCAGAATGTGATGTGTGATGAAAAATGAAGAGGAATGGAGAAAAGAAGTCAAGTTAGGCCTTCAGAAGGAGATGACATTGAGCCGAGGCTGAAGGGATGAAAGAGTCAGCCACCTGAATATTTAGGATAGCAGTACCCAACCCTGCTGGTTTGCCCAAGACTGAGGGGTCTCCTAGGATGCAGCACCTTCAGAGCTAAAGCCAGGACAGCTCCAGGCAAACCAGCGTGGTTGATCGGTCACCTATGCAAGTGTTCCAGGCAAGGAAACAGCAAGCTCAAAGGCTGGTGAGAAGGAAAGGATTTGGTGTGTTCTGGGGGTGGCCAGGAGGACAACGTGATGGACATATAACAAAGCAGGGGAGAGAAGGTAGGAGGGGATACCGAGAGGGTGGCAGGGCCAGTTGGGGAGGCCCACGTTGGCTGGGTCTGGGTAGTTGCATGGCTCATCTCCACAACACTCTCCCACCTGCTCAGGTGCAGGGAGACGTGAACAGAGCCTCGGAGGCAGGGCTCCACTGAGCCACAGGGAGGGAATGAGGTCTGCAGGTTCCAGGGTTGGGACTCATTGTTCTAAATGGTGATTCAGGTCCTGGTCAACCCATACATACTCAGTTAACACTGTGTGAAGGAATTCCAGTGCTGCCTATTTGGAATAAAGCACCCCGACACCTGGCATGTGGCGGTGGCAGCTGCATCCTAGATGGGCCCTGGGGGCCTGGAGGTGTCAACACTCTCCCTAACCCCTCCATGGGACACCGAGTTAGGGGGTCATTCCACCAGCAACAAGCAAAGCAAGTCATTGTTCTGGAGATGCAAGGGCCTCTGCCTGGACATTCCACAAACATGCTACTGCAACCGAGAAATCAGGATTTAAGGGATGATTTTGATTACTGAATCATTATATAGATATTCCTTTTTGCTTTCTGGTATATTGGAGTAAACAGAGGGAAATTCCTGAAATCTCTAAATTGTAACCCAGCTGCCTTGATCTCTGATAATGATTGTCTAGCCCTTATCTCCTGCCCCTATGATTGTATAAACCTCGTGACTAACCTTCATTTGTACCCAGTTATCCAGTTTTTCAACTTTGGAGTCCTGTAATCACTAAAGACGGTCCCTAATGTTTGTTAATGAAGGGTATTGGGTCAGCCCAGTGCTAACACACCCCAAGTCCAAAGTTATCTTCTTTTTTCTCAAGATGAAATAACTTTATTGTTTTTAAGAAAATAATTTATACTTATTAGAAAAATATTGGAACAATGTAGGAAAACATAAAGAACAATGCAAAAATCATCCCCCAATTCTCCCTAACCAGAGATAGCTGTTATAAACATTTTGGAGAACATCCATCCAGATTTTATACATGTACATATATTTACACTTTATATGTTATTCTTTTGGCTATATAGTTTTGCTAAGGTTAATACCCAAATATTCTCAACCAAGCAATTTTTTGCAGTTTTGAAAGGAAGACTTGACTCACTTAAAAATAACTTGATTTAACCATTCTGTTACTCCAGAAATGAGAAGACATTAACTTAATAAAACTTATTGATCTAAAGTAGAGAGAGATGTGTGGGCTCTAGCCATTAGTAGATGCTCAGTAAATAAATATTTGTTAACTAGACCATAGGATGAGGGTAGGTTTTTTTTTTAACTTTTTAAATTACATAGTATAACATATATATAAAGCAAAGAAATAAAAAAACAATAATTTTCAAAGCACTCTTCAAAAAGTGGGTACAGCATAGATCCCAGAGTTTGTCATGGGCTACCATACAATCCTCTCATATTTTTCCTTCTAGCTGCTCCAGAATATAGGAGGCTAGAGGGCATTAATACTTTTTTATCATCATAATCGACTTTTTTCCTTCTTTTTTTGTGAACAATAACATATATACAAAAAAAGTTACAAATTTCCAAGCACAGCACCACAGTTGTAGACCATATTTCAGATTTTGATATGGGTTACAATTTCACAATTTTAGGTTTTTACTTCTAGCTGCTCTATGGTACTGGAGACTAAAAGAGATATCAATTTAATGATTCAGCATCCATATTCATTTAAGTCCTATCTTCTATGTATAATTCCACCATCACCTTTGGAATGATCTTTCCATACCTCTCTTTGGGGTTGTTTGGGCTATGGCAATTCCAAATTTTTGATACTGGAAGGGTCTGTCATTAATATGGGGTAGAGAGATGGAACTATTTGATGTTCTGGAGAGGCTGGGCTAGGTTTCAGGACTTATCTGGACTAGGGACCCATCTGGACATTGTAAGTTTCTGGAAAGTTACTCTAGTGCATGGAATCCTTGTGGAATTTCATATATTGCCCTAGGTGTTCTTTAGGATTGGTTGGAATGGTCCTGGTTGGGGGTTGGCAGGTTATGATAGGTAGCAAGGTCTACCTGAAGTTTGCGTAAGAGCAAACTCCAGAGTAGCCTCTGGACTCTATTTGAACTCTCTCTGCCACTGATACTTTACTAATTACACTTCATTTCCCCTTTTGGTCAGGATGTAATTGTTGATCTCATGGTGCCAGGTCTGGATTCATTCCTGAGAGTCCTCTCCCACATTGCCAGGGAGACTTTCATCCCTGCATGTCATGTCCCATGTAGGGGGGAGGGCAATGCTTTCACTTGCAGAGTTGGGCTTAGAGAGACTGAGGCCACATCCGAGCAACCACAGAGGTCCTCCAGAAGTAACTCTTAGGCATGCCTATAGGTAGTCTAAGCTTCTCTTCTACCTACATAAGTTTCACAAGAGTAAGCCTCATGATCGAGGGCATGGCCTATTGATTTGGATATCCCTAAGGTTTGACACAGTATCAGGGGATTCCCTGATGGTAAGGTTTAATATTTCCATATGAAGTGATCTTGATAACCAAGGCTGGATCTAATCAAAGTGGGCCCACCTGATGTGCAGTAGCTTAGACTTTGACCTACAAGTCACCTATGTCTACATTATAATACTAAAAATCATGCCCATCATATTAAGGCCACCACTTTCTTACATATGTTCAATGACTAAGCATGTAATCAATCTGTGCATGTTCAATAATTAGGGCACCAGTAGTTACATCATCTGGGGCCAGAGTGCTCATTATCCTAAACCTGTCCATCTGTTAATTCTATAACACTATCAGAATTACTGCAGTTTGGGGAGACAGAGTTTGGGCTGATAGGGCATCTGAACCCTGCCGTGGACCTAGTAATATGCTCTTTCTTTCTTTGAAATCCCAGTGTCTTAGGAATTGGTCACTTGAGCTCATCGTGTAAAAGAATCCATGGCCTCTGTCTGATAACATTGTTGGGAGACAACAACCCCCTAGACAGGTGTCTGGCTTCCCTTGGCTTCCATGGCTGCCATCAGGTTCATCTGAGGACCCCTCTCTGGGGGCTAATCCCACGCTTTCCAAGGTCCAAGCTGGGAGGTTGCAACTGACTCCAGCATCTCTGGTTCCAGGTAAGGACACTGAAACCCAGACAGGAGAAATGACAAGCCCAAGAAACTCAGGGAGTGAGAGGCAGAGTGTGTGGTGGGCCAAACAGGAGGGCAACTGGCCGAAAAGTTGTTCTTGGCACAGATACCAAGGTCACGTGCCTGCCCTGGCTGGGTGGAGTTTTCACCCAGGCTGTGCTAGCAGGAGTTTAGTCTCAGGACAAGGAGAGAGGCTGTCAACTTTTAGCCCCACAAGTCAAGGTCACAGCATGAGCACTGGGGGAATAATCTGAGCCCCCACGTTTAAGGGGAGTACATTAAAATGTATAGAGTGCATTCAGGCAAGAATGGGACCAGGTGGTGAGAGGAAATGCAAGTGTGGCATATGGACTGTGATTGACAGAACTAATGGTGTGAGGTCAGAGAAGGACCAGGTCAGTGGGGTGAGGACAGGACACTGCAGAACAGGTAGCCAACCGGAAGTGTTTGAAGGGCTCCCGTGTACAAGTGATGCCCTTTGCTCGATTTTTAATATATTCCCTATCATTTATTTAACAATCCTATTGCTATAGTGTTACTTCTCATGTTTTATTCCAAATATCTTCATACAGGGTTAACTGAAATTTGAGTAAAGAGTCCCAACCCTGGTGGCATATTTTGAGGTGACTTGTCATTGCTCATACCCCACCCCAGAAATTTTGATTTGATAGAATTTTGATTTGATAGATCTGGGGTGGAGTCTGAGATCATTTGGATTACTGAGCAGAGTATTATTTCCTATCTTATGGGTTGAAATGTATCCCCAAACAGATTATGTCCAAGACCTAACTGCCAGTCCTGTGAATGTGATGCTGTTTGGATTTGGACTCTTTGAAGATGGGTTTGATTAAGGTGAGGTCATCCTGGATCAGGTGAGCTCTAATCCAATACAAATGGAATCCTGATAAAGAAGAGGAAATCTGGACACAGAGACACAGACAGAAGGAGCAGGCCATGGGAAGACAGAAGCAGACTCAAAGTAGGACATGCCAGCAAACATCAGAAGCTGGTAGATGCAAGGATGGATTCCACCCTCCAGGTTTCAGGGGACTTACAACCTCCAGAACCATGAGGCAGTGCATTTCTGTTGTTTTAAGCTACCTGACAGCTCTAGGAAATGAAGACACCATTCCTTTGATAGTGGGCTTGGCCACATGACTTGCTTTGTCCAAACAAATGTTACTGGACATGACCTGAGCAGGAAAGCCTTAAACATGCTTAGTTTGGCTTGACTCCAGTGGTCTTTCTTGAGAAGAACATGCCGAGGCGGCCACTGATCCAAGGAGAATGAAATGTACACAAAGCAGACTTGAATTCAATGTCTTGGCTGGGGCAAGCGAAATTGCCCAGCTGAGACCAGTTGAGATTAGGCAAACTGGTCAACCCACATACAGCTGAGGGAGAAATAAATGCTGCTTGTTTGAAGCCACTGCAGTTTGAGATGGTTTGTTACAGGGCATTATTGCAATGTGTAGCAACTACAGAATTTCAGCCCTAGAGATTCTGATTCAGTTGGTTTGGGGTGAGGCTCAGGCATCAATATTTCTTAAAATGCTCCCCAGGTGACTTTCATGTACAGCCAGGATTGATAATTGCCGCTTGGGAATATTGGTTTTCTGCCCAGGAATCAGGCCATGTTCAGTAACAGACAGTAGCATCTCTGCTTGAACCAGCATTTCTTGAAACCTAGCTCTGGAACTTACTACATCAATATCCTTGGAGTAGTGGGCATCATCCTTGTTAAAATAGAGATTCCTGGACACCCTCCCCCATCCCCCTGGCCCTCCCTCCCCCACCTACCTAATCAGACTCTCTGGAGAGGCCCACGAATTTGCATTTGTAACGTACCCATGCTCCTCCCACCCCGCCATTCCTCGGGCAGTTTTGAAGCACACTAAAATTTGGGAGTGGCCTATTTGGAGATTATCTCTCATTCCCTACCACACCAAATTACTAGAGTTGATGATAATTGAAGCTTTCTTACTAAAATTTCAGGGCATTTTTGATTGCCTCTGTGAACATCTGACTTCAGCCTTTAGTAGTAGAGATCTGAGGGAGGAGAAAATGAGTCTGGGTCTGATTTTGGCATAATAAAAGATGTTGGACTAAAAATTATTTCTTCCAGCTCTAGCAGTGTATGCTTTTACACCATTATACTTGCATTATAACCTAGGTTGCCATGGTATAAAGTTTCATGACTTTCCCTTTGCTAAAGCTGCTGAAACGTAATATATTAGAAATGGACTGGCTTTTAACAATGGGCATTTATTAGCTTACAAGTGTACAGATCAAACCATGAACATGTCCAAACTAAGACATCAAGAGGAAGATACCTTCTCTGAAGAAAGGCTGCTGGCATACAGGGTTCCTCTGTCCGCTAGCAAGGCACATGGCCGGCATCTGCTGGTCCTTTGCTCCCAGGTTCCATTGCTTTCAGCCTGTGGTTTCATTGGCTCTCTCAACTCCTCTGGGCCAGTTCTCTGAGCTTCTCTGGGTGTTTCTCTCTCTAAGGTCTCTCAGCTTTTTGTATCTTTTATCTCTCATAAAGCACTCTAGTAAAGGATTAAGACTCACCTTGAATTGGGTAGATCACTTCTCAATTGAAATAATCAAATCAAAAGGTCCTACCCACAGAAGGTCTGCATTCATAAGAATGGGTTAAAAGAACATAGTCTTTTCTGGGGTACATAACAGCTCCAAACTACCACAATGACTAATACCCTTAGCTACTGCTGCTGGAAGGGTGGGCAATAGAGAAGCCTCAGTACCCTCTGCACCTGCCTCACATCAAACTGGGCTCCAGGCACTCCACGCAGTTCAGGCTGAGCTGTGGGCAGTCCATGCAGTCCAGGCTGAGCTGTGGGCCCCGCAGCTCCTGGCCTCCTGTCCAATCTGCTTTCGCACCCTGGCCTCCATTTCCACCTCCACTCTTGACTTTGCAGCCTGGACTTCCATCCTGATGATCTTTGAACTAGAGGTGGATGCACAACCTTCCTTGAATGCAGATCTCAGCTTTTTTCTTGCAGGCTCTGATGTGGCTCAACATTTCCAGCCCAGTGGTTTTCAGTCCCATCTGGGGACCTTGAAACAACCCTGATTCAGGCTGCCCCTCTCCCCCAACAATTTTATTTGAACCTCTGGTGTGGGTTGGATGCTTCAGGAGGTTTCATTGCCCCCCAGGTAGTTTCAGTGGACAGCTGGGCTTGAGGACCACTCACTAGTCGACAGCATACCTCCCTGCACACCCACCCCATTCCAGCCCCACCATCCCCAGATGCTGCTTCTATCAAAAGGATTTTATCATGGTAACCACGTTTCCATGCCATAGAGGAGCTCTTTTAATGTCAATCCCCAACTGCTAGTTACCTTCCCCACCCTGAAGGAGCTGAGTTTAAAGTACACCAGCCATCATCAGGTTGCAGGCTGGGAATGGAGGCAGCTGGCCAGGGAAAACAGCGCTTAGATGAGACGCAAGCAGAAAGCTGCGGGGCCACGCAAAATAAGCAGAGAAGCCATTCCCCGTAATGAGTAACCAGCGGCAGGCGTTTTGCAGAGCAATCCAGTTGATAAATACTCCGTACTTAAAGTGAACTTTGAACAAATGCATAAGCAGAGATGGTGCGTTGTCTGCAAATAGGAGTACGCAAGGAAGGGCCCTGATTCGAGGAAGCCCCAGCACAGACTGAATGGGAATAAGAATGGAGTTGGATACCCGATGGAAGTAAGAATGTGGAACCTAGACAGTGAAATTAATTTTTAAAAATCAAGATGAAACAGGTGGCAGGCAAGCTTCTAGTGATACTAAGGAGGGGGTTGCTCTTGTTTTGTGGTGAGAAGACATTCTCAATTCCTATCAGAATCTCACTATGTGTTATTTATAGTTTGCTGTATGTACCAAAATTTAAACGGACTATATAATGAGTGGTTTGTCATTTTCATTGCAGAGGAGGGGCTCATTGTTTTCAACTAGTTCTTCTGTTGTCATCATGAAGGCCAGAGCTAAGGAATCCCATCAGGTACTTTCGTAGGAATATATTCTGGACCTAGGGGGTTTGGGGGCAAGTTCAACTGGACGGCACAGTAGATAAGAAACTCCCCTTAGAGAATGGGGCTTCAGCCAGGGCTCATTTCTGTTTAGGTTTTCTAGAAGTTACGTTAGCACCATTCACCCCAAAAATTGAGAATAAACATTTACTGTAAGAAGGAAAGAATAGAAAAGCTCTGGAATGACATTGTTGGGACATTCCTCAGTGAGGCAGGCAGCTGGGAAGATCTGAAGTAAGTAGCAATTGTCAAACTGGAGAAGTTTGGGGAATCTAGTGGAGCATTTTGAAGCAGCCATCCCTGTTCTTCATTACGATGTAAAATAAGATTGGTCCTTTCCCATGCAGTACAAACCATGCTAATAAAGCAGCCTTCAATTCCGAAGGCAACATGCAGGCGAGAATGGGATCCGACTCGCATGTCTGCAAGGACAGGATATTGATTTGAGTTTTTGACAGGAATAAATGGAATTTGCTTTTCTCAGTGATTTAAACAAACATAATTTAGCAAAAACCACACCAGGGATGAAGGTGAAGCATGGCCCACAAACATGCTGTTGGTCTTTCCTTCTTGCCTTCTCTCTCCTGGGCTGCTAGAGACGCATCTCAGCCCCTCCATTCCTGCTGATTGTCTTTAGAAGAGCAACTGGAGGCTGGAAACCCCACAGAGGAGGAAGGTAAACTATGTTGCTACTGCAAACAGATTAAGAGCAAATGATTACTTGGGAGCTGAGTCGAAACTGAGCCCTGCCCTGGCAATATGCTCTTGATAACAGCTTGCAGTTCTGTGGAAGGTCTCCTTGGATTTTCACAGAAAAGGGCGGATTAAAAGCAAACAAAGGAATAAAAAGCCCAAGCCTTAAATAGTTAGAGAGAAGCCGGGTGGTAGAAACAGCCTTTGCCAAGTTCTGTCTCTTGGGGCTTTTGAGACCAAATCCCATTTCACACCAGATTTAATGGAGGATTCTTCTGAAAGCCAAAATCTGCCCAGTGCCTTTGAACATCTTCCTTGAAAATGCTGTTAATGAGCTGCAATACTTCTTTGGGACTACAGAGTCCCATTGCTGCCCCTGGCAGGGTTGATGTCTTACCAGGGCCTTCCACCTGAATTCTTTCCTTTGGAGATCCAGCTTTTCTGGTTGACTTAAAAAAAAATTGTTCCTTTATGTGGGAAGAAAGGAATATTTAGACATTTAATTGGCATGTAATGAGATAACCATAACGAGTTAATTAGTTCTCAATTAAGTTGCACTTACCATACTTCCTGAATGTGTTCTCAGCAATTAGGGGAAAGCAATGAACTTGGAGTAGCTGCTTGGCTCCCTACAGCAAGCAGGAAGGTGATGACATTTCTCCTTGAGTCTGAGACGGTTGTTTTTGTGAAAGCCAGCGTCAGTGAATACAGCCCACCTGTCTTCAGGAGCAATTGGGCGTAACAGCTGGTCAACGTAGTGAAGCAGTAAGCCGAATCAGGTATGTGCCATGAAAAAAGGAGGCGCGGAATTAGTGTAACGGAAAGGGAATGGACTTCGGAATCCGATGGAAGGGGATTCAAGTCCTGACTCTATTGCTTTATACTCACATGCTTTTGAAATCTCAGCCTCAGTTTCTCCATTTCTAAGCCTGGCATAATAATATGGAGCTAAGTTTTCTGGGATGACGTAGTTGAGTTAGTGAGAGTAAAGCATTAGACGTTAGCAGCTGTTGCTATTAATTTGTAGATGTTGTTTCTCCATGGCCTCCATAATTTGAAGACTTACCTAAGTCCTTGTAGGGCTGTCAATTTAAATCATTGCAAGAGTCCCCTCGTCAGATTTCAATGACCTGGTAGTGGACAAATCTCCCAGAAAACATTAACAAATTATTGCAGAATGGGCAGGGAGTGTAGTTTGAGAATATTAATTATTCATTTTATCCTGGTGTTTCCCTAAAGATAACCTTATTCAGTAAGATTGAGAGCCAGAAAAATGATTGAGTTTATCATCCAAGCACTAAGGAAGCATGAGCACGAAAGCTGTCCCCTCTGGGGAGGAAAAGGAGACACAGAGGGGTGAGGAAGGGGTTAAGGCTCTCAGAGAAGCTTTTGTCCTGCAGTGGTGAGCATGGCTCACGGAGCTCTTGTTCTCCCTCTGTGTTCCTTCTATTCACAAGTTCCCCTCTCCTTCAGCGTCAGCTATGATTAAAAAGTCACGTTGAGGAATCATCAGAAGGAGGGGGAAAAAAATTTACAAACTAATTTGCATTTTAATGAATTTTTAATTGAACCAAAATCTGTTGTTTCTGTTTAAAGATGCAGTGCTGACTTCGTGGTCTCTGTTGCTGAGGGCCAAGTGGGAATTTAATGTGATAAAAACAATGATAATGCTAAGCTTAATTAGGTTTGAAAACTTGTCTGGAAAGGCTGAAAAGAGTCTAGGAATGGCGAGCATTTGCTAACAGCAGGCTATGAAGCAGGTTTGGTTGAAAAGATGTCTCCTCTCTAAAACTGACCAGAGCACACCCAATCAGCCCGGCACTTAGGCTGGTCAGAATGCCAGTAGGCACTCCTCCTCTGCCGCAGAGCTTCTGATATCTAGGATATGTGCATGTTAAATCCAGCCAGGTAAGAGGTGGACCGTGAATTTCTACCTTGGCTTTGATTTTTTGCTATCACCAAGAGCGCCTCCTTTTCTTTTTTTTTTTACATGGGTAGGCACCGGGAATTGAACCCAGGTCCTCTGGCATAGCAGGCAAGCATTCTTGCCTGCTGAGCCATCATGGCCCACCAAATATCCTCCCTCTCTGGGGAGGACCTTGTCCTTAGCAGCATCTGAGCAAGGGCATGCATGGCTAAGATGCATAAATGCAGTCAAAGTAATGGATGTGCCCTTTTGGAAAAGGCATTGATGATACCATTAAAGAATTGTCAAGGATATGAGATCTTACCTTACTTAACAGCTAACAAGCTGGAAGGTTACTATGCCATGGATGTTGGCAGAAGACATAAGACTTCTGGGTCAGGGACAAAGGATTGATTTGCTCATGGCAAAAGTAATAGCCAGAGCTTCATGTTTATGCCAGTTCTCCATGACATGCTGTCCTACAGGGGTGGAGTGGGTGATGGAGGTGGGCCTGGATGCTGCCAGCACCTGCGGTGGGTTGTGTTCAGGAGAAAACACTGAGCTTACAGGATTTGTCACTTCTACATGAGGGGAAGAAAGCCTGCTTTTTGTCCATGGAGGGAGATACTTCCTCATCTCTTATGGTTACTCACTGCAAACATGACACCAAGAAATGGCCAAGGGAAAGGGCAGACAGGGCCTTGCATTCTTGGCCAACCCAGCAAGAACACCAGAGACACCCAGGGTCCATCGTGGGCTACCTCTCCACCAACGGTGGCCACGTAAACAGACGTCTTCAGTCAAAGGGCATGTCTCAGGCGACTCGAATGCACTGTGTGCAGCAGGTTATGTGGGGAAGAGGGTTATGTCTCGAGTAGACAGGAGTACAATATTTGTTGAAATTATTGCCCAGACAGTCCCCTCTTTTGGAATATTTGTGTGATGGGAGAAAGTTCTAGAATATTGTCTGATGAGTGCTCCCACCCTCCCATGTCCACACTTTACCCCTCAGTCCAGGGAGTCCAGTGAGCTCCCTTCCCCCTGAGGCAATGAGTATAACAGAGCTAGAGGAAAAGACACACAAAAAAGATAATCATTTGAAAAATTAAGAAGCCAGGGCAGGCTCAGTGCCTCAGCAGGCAGAGTTCTCGCCTGCCATGCTGGAGACCTGGGTTCAATTTCCGGTTCCTGCCCATGCAAAAAAAAAAAAAACAAAAAAATTTAAAAGCCACCACCCAAGAGTGTAACAGAAAAATTTTGAAAGAGTGTTTGCCAAGCAGACCTTTTTCTTCTGCAAACACAGACTGGATAAAGATTTCACAGGCTGAGGGGAAGAGAGAATAGTCAATGAGGAAAGAACAAGGACTGTCCTCTCAGGCTGAGTTAGGGGATGCCCAATTGATAGAGCCCCTAGATAAATTTGGGGATGAACCACACTGGGAGAAAAATGGTGGCTGGTAAATGTGGTAGCGAGAACCCAAGAAACCCACAAACATTTTTATGGCGTACAATTTTCCCTATGTAATAAAGCAGACAAAGAAGTCAGCTGCCTGAGAAAGGGCTGGGAGCTGAAAGAACTCACAGTTGTGGGTGGGTGTAAGGAACCTATGACCAGCTGCACCAGTGGACACCTCAGCAGAGGCCAGCCTGGAAAGATGGGACTTCTGGGAAGACGGCAGAGTGGGGTGGAGTGAATTCACCCTTGCTCTGTGGGCCAAGACAGGGATGGGGAGAGAATGGCCAGGGCTGTGGTCCCAGGTGGGTGAGCAGCCAAAGAGGGTCTGCAGTGTTTCTTGGGGAACGGGATGAGGAGAGAAGGGTGGGTCTGATCAGCCGTGACCCCCACCGAGGGTGGATGGGGGTGCTCAAGGGAAGTGCAGATCTGAGGAACTAACCACCCCTTTGCTCCGGCCTGCCCCGGCGGCTGGCGGGGGAAACCTCCCCATGCAGCTCTGAAGCTGGCAGCGCCTGTGGGGAGCCCAGAGGTGGGCCTGCCTGTCCCCCATGAAGAGCTGCGCCCCGGACACTGGGGCAGTCACCCGGCAGGGTGCCGTGAATGGCCCTCCAGTCTGCTGTGGTGAGCGGTGGGTCTGCCAGATGCTGGGGTGTGAATCAGCTGCTCCCCCAGGTGCTGTGGTCAGCTCCCTAATTCCACATGCTGCTCATTGGGAGCGGCTCCCCAACAACACCCACCATCTTCTCAATAGTAAGTGAGGAATGGGCCTGAGGGGAGGAGGTGCCTCAGGAGCACCACCTGCTGGGAAGAAGCTGTGAGTGCAGCCTGGCAAACTCCCTCTCTGCCCAGTTGTATTTTAAATATATTTTTTCTATATTATTATTATTTTTAATTTTTATTATGTATTTAAATTTTATTATTATTATTTTTTTAATTTCCTCTCTTTTTTGTGGGCACCAGTCTGAGTTCATTCCCAGTATATCTTGGGGTGTCTCCTTCTGACTTTGGGGCCTACTATTGTTGAGGTGTGTTTTTTCATATTAAACAATTTTGTTATTATTATTATTATTTTTTGGATGTATGAGCTGGGAATTGAGCCCAGGTTCCCTGTATCGTGCATGAGTAGTTCTACCACTGAACTACTCATGCACCCCTGCCTGCTTAGCTTTTAATAGACACTCAAGTTGAATTGTATCCCCAACATGAGATCCAGACCTTGTTTGGTGGGGTATTACTGACAAACCATATGCAAAAGGAAACATTCAACACAAAACCAAATAAATACAAAACTTCAGAAGAGTGAAGGAATCATTGGTGTCCTGCAAGAAGAGTAAAGGACTAGGAAAATTAGTTGAGGACATAATGGGAGAAAAACTTCCCAACTCTTATAAAAGACATAAATATGCAAATCGAAGAAGCTCAATGAACCCCAACTAGAATACATCTAAATAAGCCTATTCCAAGACCCATACTAATCAGTCTATCAAGTGTTGAAGACAAGAAGAAAATCCTGAAAGTAGAAAGAGAAAAATGATCTGCTACCTACAAGGGAAACCACATAAGACTGAGTTTGGATTACTTAACAGGCACCATGGAGGTGAGAAGGCAGTAGTATGATATATTTAAGACCTGAAAGAGAAAGACTTCCAGCCAAGAATTCTGTATCCAGCAAAATTGTCCTTCAAAAATGAGGGAGAGATTAAAATTTTCACAGACAAAGAAATGCTGAGAGAATATGTCAACAAGAGACAGGCCTTACAAGAAATAGAAGTATATATTTTTTCACCTGGGCAGGCACTGGGAATCGAACCCTGGTCTCTGGCATGGAAGAAATAGGAGCACTGACCAACGGAATTGAATTGGGAGAGCAGAAGTAGACCACCAAATCTATGGTCAACTAATTTTCAACAAGGCCCCCAAATCCACTGGACAAAATAGTCTTTTCAATAAATGGGAATGGGAGAATTGGATATCAATAGGCAAAAGAATGAAAGTGGCCCCTCACCTTACACCCTATACAAAAATTAACTTAAAGTGGATCAAAGACCTAAATATAAGAACCAGTACTATAAACCCCCTAGAAGAAAATATGGGGAAATATCTTCAAGACCTAGTAATAAGAGGTAGCTTCCTAAACTTTATACCCAAAGCACAAGCAATGAAAGAAAAATTGGTAAATGAGAATTCTTCAAAGTTAAATGCTTTTGCTCCTCAAAAGACTTTGTCAAAAAGATAAAGAGGTAGCCAATCTAATGGGAGAAAATATTTGGAAATCACATATCAGATAAAGGTTTGTATCCTGTATACATTAAGAAATCATACAACTCAATAACAAAAGAACAAACAACCCAATTATAAAATGGACTAAAGATGAGAATACACATTTTTTATGAAGAGCAAATACAGATGACTAGAAGGCACATGAAGAGATGCTCATTTTCTTTAGCTGTAAGGGAAATGCAGATCAAGAGAGTGAGATACTAGCCCACACCTATAAGAATGACTATTAAACAGAAAACTACACATGTTGGAAAGGATGTGGAGAAATTGGGACACTTATGCACTGATGGTGGGAATGTATAATGGTGCAGCCACTATGGAAGGCTGTTTGGTGGTTCCTTAGAAAACTAAATATCAAGTTGCCCTATGATCTGGCAATACCACTACTCGGCATATACCCAGAAGAGCTGAAAGCGGTGACACCAACAGACATTTGCACACTGATGTTCATAGCAGCATTATTCACAATTTCCAAAAGATGGAAACAATCCAAGTGCCCATCAACAGATGAGTGGATAAGTAAAATGTAGTATATATATATATGTACATATATATATATACACACATATACAATGGAATATTACGCAGCAGTAAGACGAATGACAACATGGATGAACCCTGAGGACATAATGCTGAATGAAATAAGCCAGACACAAAAGGACAGGTACTACATTATTTTGCTTTTATGACCTAGGTAAAGGTAAACACAGAGGCTCATGATACAGAGTATAGAGGACCTAGAGATACATGGAAGCTAGAGATGGGTGAATGCTTAGCTAATGAGGTTGAACTCACATGTAAGGGAATGGATAGACGTGAAGGCAGTTCATTAGTGTGTCTATGAGTAATACTGCCATACTGAAAGTGAACACGATGGAAAGGAGTTGTGTAGAGCCATGTATCCCACCGATTAATGCTATAAATATAAATAAGTTCTGGCATGGACGTCTTCAAAGGTATGAATCACATGCAAAGTGTTTATAATACTGGGGCATAGGGGGAAAACCACTATTGCGTGCTATGGGCTGTGTTTAACAGGAAGACATCACCAGTACCACAACAATACCAGGGGTAAACAATTGGTGGGGAAGGACAAGAGTTAAGGGGAGGTTTGGATTTTCTACTTGGGGAGGATGTGTTTATCGGTTATTTTTCTCTTGAGAGCAATGAAAATTGCATAAATCTGAGAGTGTTGATGATTAGACCACTAAGTGAGGATAATGTGAGACATGGACTGCTGACTGTGCACTATACATGATGTGTGCATGTTATACATTCAGGTGGCTGAAAGAGGCTGTATTAGTTTCTTAAATGCTTTGCTAGAATGCAATATACCAGAAATGGAAAGGCTTTTATAAAGGGAATTTAATAAGTTACAAGTTTACACTTCTAAGTTTATAAAATTGTCCAAACAAAGGCATCCGGGAAAAGATACCTTAATTCAAGGAAGGCTCATGGGTGAGGAACACCTCTGTGAGCTGGGTAGTCATGTGGCTGGTATGTGCTGGTCCCTTGCTGTCAGACTCTGTTTCTGCGGGGGGTTCTCACTTTGCTTCTCCAGGGCTGGGTTTCATTTCTTGGATTCCCTTCACTCCTTCCAGGTTCTGGCTTGCTTAACATCTAATGGCAATGTCTGCTTGATCTCCAAACATCTGTTTCCCTGCTCTCCAAGAGTCAGCATGTGTGTCAGCTCTGGGCTCTGTTGACTCTGAACTCTCTCCAAAACGTTTCCTCTTTTAAAGGACTCCAGTAAACTACTCAGTGCCCACCTGAAGTGGGTGGAGTCACATCTCCATCTAATCAAAAGGTCACACCCACAATTGGGCATGCCACATCTCCATGGAGATAATCGAATCAGAAGTGTACAACCTACAGTATTGAATCAGGATTGTAAGAAACGGCTACCCCCACAAGGTTGAATCAGGGTTAAAACATGGCTTTGGGGGTACATAATAACTTCAAACTGGCACAGATACACCGACTGAGAAGTAGAATGGTGAACTGTGGAGTATACATATGATTGAATATTGTGCTGCTATAGGAAGGAACGAAGTTGTGAGGCATGTAACAATGTAAATGAACTTGGGGGACATTATGTGATGCAAAGTTATCCAGAAACATAAAAGCAAATATTGTATGGTCTCATTTAGGAAGCACATATAAGAAAATTAGAGCCTAGATTGTAAGCTCTTACAGCAGTCATATTTAGTCCAGAGCTGTAATTGTTATTCCTAGATTCTGAAAGGGTGTGCCATATATTCATAACTTGGTATTTCCCTGGAATTTTGGGTATCTGTGTGACACCTAAGATTTAGAGCAGGAATTCTGCTGGTATGAAAGTCAGCATTGCCACATTCAACAAAAAAAAAGATCAGGCTTCACTTAGAGATAAGAACGAGGCCAATTGGGTCAGGACTAAGGTAAGTCAGAATACAGGGTTAAGGAGGACATTGTATTTTAGAACTTCACCTACTCTATAAGACCAAATAGAGAAAAGTTTATTTTGTCCAAAACCTAAATTTTCTGTAACACATAATATAACACAACCTGTCTGGATAGATCATGTAAACTACCCAAATACATGGAGCCCAGAATGGGAATGAGGGCTTGTAATTCTGTACAGCTTAATGTAATGCCTGGATCCATCCCATAGTATGTTGAGCAGGTAATTAAAGAGCATCGGCAAAGTCCATTGAGGGATAGGAGAAAAAACTATGGAACTATTAAACCTTCCCACTTGGGAACCCCCTGATACTGTCTCAAACATTAGGGACTCCCACATCAATAGGCCAAGCCCTTGATCTTGAGGCTTGCCCTAGTGAAGCTTATTTATGTAATGGAGAAGCTAAGCCTACCTATAGGTATGCTATAAGGCTTACTTCCAGAGGACCTCTTTTGCTGCTCGGATGGGGCCTCTCTCTCTCTCTCTCTAAGCCCAACTCTGCAAGTAAAATCATTACCCTCCCTGCTACATGGGACATGACATCCGAGGGTGGAAGTCTCCCTGGCAACCTGAGATATGACTCCCAGGGGTGATACTGGCCCTAGTATCATGGGATAGAAAATGCCTTCCCGATGAAAGGGGGAAAAGAAATGTAACAAAATAAGGTATCAGTAGCTAAGAGAGTTAAAATAGAGTCAAGAGGCTATTCAGGAGGCTACTTTTATGCAAGCTTCAGCTAGATAATGCTATTTATCATGGTTTGCCAAATTCCAACCAAAACTATTTCTGCCAACCCTACAAAGTTTCCACGCACTATGATTACTTTCCAGGAAACTACAACCTCCAGAGAGGTTCTTAGGCCAAGTAAGTGCTGAAACCCAGAGGGGCCAGCCTCTCCAGAATATCAATTAGTTCCATTCCCTTATTCCATAATAACGATAGCCCTTTCCAAAATGAAAAAGTTAAAATGGACATAGCCCAAATACCCCTAAAGGTTGGGAGAAAGATCAAAGGGAAGGTGGAGTTATAACAGAGAAGATAGGATTTAACAAATGAGTAGGAATCTGAATCATTATGTTGGTACTTCTTTTAATCTCCAGTGTTTTGAAGTAGCTAGAAGGAAAAACCTAAAATTGTGGAATTATAACCCATACTAAACACTGAAATCTGTTCCATAACTAATTGTTGCAATGTGCTTTGAAATTTATTCCTTTTTTGTGTGTGTATATGTTATTTTCACAATTAAAAAAAAAAGAATTAGCTATCTAGTTATAAGCTTGACCAGTTTATCAAGGACTTGTATACAGAAAAATACAAAATATTGGTAAAATAATTAAAAAATGACTTAAATAGATGGAAAGACTTTCCATGTTCCTGGATTGGAAGGTTAAAAGTAGTTACAATGTCAATTCTACCTGAATTGAACTACAGATTCAATGCAATACCAATAAAAATCTCAACAATCTACTTCAGTTTGAAGACTTGAAAAAACTAGTTATCAAATATATTTGGAAAGAAAAGAGACCTCAAGATATCCTAAAAAAGAAGAATGAATTGGGAGAACCAACACATCCTGACTTTAAAGCTTACTATAAAGCCACAGTGGACAAAACACCATGGTATTGGCACAAAGACGTATCAACTAATAGAACAAAATTGAGAATGCGGAGATAGATCACCAAATCTATGGACAATTGATCCTTGATAAGGCTCCCAAATCCACTGAACTGGGACAGAATAGTCTTTTCAATAAATGGGCATGGGAGAATTGGATATCAATACCCAAAAGAATGAAAGAGGACCCCTACCTTACACCTTGTACAAAATTTAATTCAAAATGGATTAAAGACCTAAATGTAAGAGCCAGTAGCATAAAACTTCTAGAAGAAAATGCAGGAAAACATCTTCAAGATCTAGACATAGGAGGTAGCTTCTTAAACTTAACATCTAAAGCACAAGCAGTGAAAGAAAAAAATAGATAAATGGGAACTCCTTAAGATCAAGAGCTTTTGTGCCTTAAAGGACTTCATCAAAAAGATAAAGAAGTAGCCAATTCAATAGGTGAAAATATTTGGAAACCACATATTGGATAAAGGCTTGATACCCTGTGTGCATAATGAATTACAGATGCAAGAACAAAAGAACAAACCACCCAATTATAAAATGGGCACGGGTATGAATAGATACTTTTCTGAAAAGCAAATACAAATGGCTTAAAAGCATATGAAGAGATACCCATTTTCATTAGTTATAAGGGAAATGCAAATCAAGATGACAATGAGATATCACCTCACACCTAGAAGAATGGCTGCTATTAAACAAACAGGAAACTGCGAATGGTGGAGAGGATGTGGAGAAACTGAGACACTTATGCGCTGCTGGTGGGAATGTATTATGGTGCAGCCACTATGGAATACAGTCTGGCGGTTCATCAGAAAACTAAATATTGAGTTGCCCTATGATGCAGCAATACCACTACTCAGTATATACCCAGAAGAGCTGAAAGCACTGACACAAACAGACATTTGCATACCAATGTTCATAGCAGCATTATTCACAATTGCCAAAAAATGGAAATAATCCAAGTGTCCATCAATGGATGAGTGGATGTACAAAATGTGGTTTATACATAGGATGGAATATTATGAAGCAGTAAGACAGAAATGAGGTCCTGAAGCATATGACAATGTGGATGAACCTTGAGGGCGTAATGCTGGGTGAAACAAGTCAGACCCAAAAGGACAGATACTGTGTGATTTCGCCATTATGACTCTGGTAAAGGTAATCTCAGAGGTTATACTGTAGAATATAGCTGACCCAGAGGTACACAAAAACTAGTGGACAGGCAGAGACTACCCAATAAAGTTGACCCTAAATGCAAGGGAATGGATACAGGTGATGGTAACTAATTAGTGGGGTTATAAGTAACATTGCCATATTAAATGTGAACATGATTGAAAGGGGATGTATAGTGCCATGTATCCCACTGATTAAATCTGCAATTATAAATAAGCCCTTGCATGATCTATTTAAAAGGTTTGATATTGGACAAATTGTCCACAGTAGAAGGGTATAGGGGGAAAACTAAAAATGCATGCTACAGCCAACAGTTAATAGGAAGATTTCACCAGTACCACAGCACTTCCAGGGGCAATTAATGGGGAGGACGGACAGGTGATAAGGGGTAGTTTTGATTTGATATTTGGTGAGGCTGTGTTTGTATGTTCTTTGTTGCTTTCGACCATTGAAAATTGTCTAAAATTGAGAGTGCTGCTGATTGCACAATCAAGTGAGGATACTGTAAGACATGGTTTGTTTATTTTGGACGTTATCTATGATGCTCAATAGATGGAGGGAACTGAAGGGTACAATGACTGAGAAGCAGAATGTCGAACTGTGATACATTTATATGATGGAATATGGCGCGGCTACAAAAAGAAGGACATGGGGAGGCATGCAATGAACTGAATAAACCTTGGGGACAATGCATTGTGTAAAATATGCTAGAAACAAAGGAACAAATATGCTAAGGTCTCTTTCAGAGAATACTTATAAGAAAATTGGAGCCTAGATTGTAAGCACTTAAAGCAGTCACTTAGTCTGAAGTTATAGGTGTATTTCTAGATTCTGAAACACTGAGTTATATCTGTATCAGCTGGTATTTTCCTGCAACTTTGAGTAACTCTGTGACACCTAAGACCCAGATATTGAGTGCTGCAGCCCTGAAAGTTAGCATAGCCATATATAATAACTATTAAAGTAACTGAAAAAGAGATCAGGCCTCAATTAGGGATAAAAACAAAGCCAATCTGGCTGAGACTAACATAAATCAGAATACAGGGTAAAAGATGATAGCGTATGTACTCTAAACTTTCACCTATTGTATAAGACCAAAGGCAGGGAGGTTTGTTATGTTTAGTACCTAAATTTTCTGTAACACGCAATCTAAATGAACCTGTCTGGATAGCTCATTTAAACAACCCAAACTCATGGAGCGAAAGGAAACCCTGGGTACCCTCTCAACCACACAGGGGACTCCCAAGAAAATAGGTGAAGCCCTTGATTTTGAGGCTTGCCCTTATGAAACTTATTTCTGTAGTGGAGAAGCTAAGTCTACCTAAAATGAGGCCTAAGAGTTGATTTAGGTGTGGGCTTTTGCTCTCTTAACTCTGCAAGGAAAAACACTGCCTTCCTCCCTAGTTGGGACATGACATTCAGGGTCATGTCAATGTGTGCTGTAACTGCTGGGGATGAATCTGGCACTAGCACTGTGGGATCAATAACACCTTCCTGACCAAAGTAGGGAAAAGAAGTATAATGAAATAAAGTATCAGTGGCTAGGAGAGTTCAAACAGAGTCAAAAGGCTATCCTGGAAGATACTCTTATGCAAGCTTCAGTTAGATTGTGCTAATTGCCGTGGTTTGCTAAACCCCAGCCAACATCACTCCTGTTAACTCTTAACACCTAGGCTTGAACTGAGACTCTATAAAAAACTCATGCACCAAGTTGGGTTTTCTGGAACCTATAATTTCCAGAGGGACCAGCCTCTCCAAGATTATAAATTAATACAACCCCCTACCTGTTAGTGTTGACACCCTTCTCAGCATGAAGGGACATTGCCTAAAGGTCCCTTTAGATTGGGAGAAGGATCAAAAGAGAAGAAAGAAATACAACAGAGAATATAGGATTTAACAAACAAGTATGACTGCTGAATCACTATATTATTCCTTTTAGCCTCCAGTGTTTTGGAGCACCTAGAGGGAAAAAAAAATCTCAAAAAGTGGAATGGTAACTAACCTATAACAAACTCTGAAATCTGTTCTGTAACTGTATGTTGAAATGCACTTTGAAAATAATTGCTTTTTCTTTTTATTATGTTATATTCCGTAATAAAGCGTTTTTTTTTAAAAAAAGAAGACATGGCATGTGCCATGATTGCCAACACAGGACAAATGACCACAACCAAAGCTTTGAGAATTGGCCCTGACCTCTAAGGTCTGGAAAAAAGAGGAAAAGAATATATACTGAATGAACTGAGGAAAAATAAAACCCCCAAGATGATCTATTTTAATGCTGCTTGCCTGAATTTTCTGGCTTATGTTTTCTGGGAAAATTTGGCATTTGTAATAGAAACCAAGTTAAGTAAATAACCTTACAGATTTTGCATACCTGAATATGTGGCTTCAACAGTTGTACCTGTGACATTTCTTTTATGGATGCTGGGTGTGTGGAGGCACCATGCGGCCTCTTGCCTTTCTTAGGATGTGGCTGCTTTAGCTCCTGGCACAGGAGCCTCCACTTAGGAAAACTTTGGAAGGCTGGTGTGAAAGTAGCCCTGACCCTACAGGTTAAGGAATTAATGTGATGCTGGGAGGCAGGTATTTCCCTACACCTGGGGCAAGGACAGCTGCATCTCCTGGAACTCTCCTCCCCATTTGGCACTGAACTGACATTCCTGGAAGCATTAATGCTGTGCTGCCTACAAACTCCATGGAGTCAGCACTGCGTGGGGCAGCCTTGCCCGCAGCTGTATTCCCAGCCCCTGGTACATAGTAGGGTCTCCAGAAGTGTTTGCTGTACAGGGAAAAGGAGCAGCTGAATGAATGAAAGAGACAGCCAGGTAGCCTTAGTTGACTCCTTCCCCTTGACACATGCACTCTGTGATTCGTGAAGTGGGGGCCTGTGTAGCAAAGTCAGGGATTTCAGAATGGAGACTTGAAATTATAGTTGAGAGACTTGGGGAATGATTGGCTTACATTTGTAGCCAAACCGGTGGGGGAATCAGGAAACCAAGGGCTAGTCAGGCTCTGCCCCTTATCTACTACCTGACCTTGACTTTAGTTTGTTCAACAAGCAGATGGGGGAATTCATGGTTGCATGAAGTCTTCTAGTTCTATATGTTCTGTGGTCTGGGGGGTCATGATTAGGCTAAGAGGAGGGAGGATGGTATTTCCCTTCAGGCACAGGACATCTGCTCTCATGGGAGAATTTGAAATTGAACATTCCAAGCCACAGCAGGGATATGTGCCTGGGCCTCAAAATGAGGAAACAGTCTGGTCTCCAAACTCCCCTCCACTTCTAATGTTCTGTGATGCTACAGAACAGGCGAGGATTCCTAAAAGAAACAAGAACTGGGCTAGCTATGAATGCTATTAATTCTTTTGAGGAAGGAGTTAGAAAAGGCTTCTCAGAGGAGGTCACGTTTTAAACATTTTTTATTGTGAAATATAATATATATATATATACACAAAAAAGCAATACATTTCAAAGTACATTTTAACAAGTAGTTTAGAACAGATTTCTAAGTTTGGTATGGGTTACAGTTCCACAAATTCAGGTTTTTCCTTCTAGCTGTTCCAAGACACTGGAGACTAGAAAGAAGTATTAATACAATGACACAGTACTCATATACCTTTGTTAAAACCTAACTCCTCAGTTATAACTCCTCCTCCTTTCATCCTTCTCCCAATTTTTAGGGGTAATTGGGTTATGCCCATTCTAACTTTTTCATGTTGAAAAAGGGTGTTGACAATAGGGGATAAAGGGATGGAACTAGTTGATGTTCTTGGAGAGACCAGGACTTATCTGGTCTAGGAAACTTCGGCAAATTTTAGGTTTCTGAAAAGTAAACTTAGTGTGTGCAACTTTTGTAGAATCTCAGCTAGAGCCCTGGGTGTTCTTTAGGGTTAACAGGAATGATGTGGGTTGGGAGTTGGCAAACCATGGCAATTAGCAATATCTAGCTGAAACTTGCATGAGAGTAGCCACCAGAATAGCCTCTTGACTTTATTTGAAATCTCTCAGCCACTAATAACTCATTTTGTTACATTTCTCTTCCCTTTTTGAACAGGAATGCATTGTTGATCCCACTGTGCCAGGGCCAGCCTCATCCTTGGGAGTCATGCCCCATGTTGGGACATCATGTCCCACCTTGGGGGGGGGGAGGGTAATGATTTTAGCTGCAGAGTTGGGCTTAGAGAGAGAGAGAAAGACCACATCTGAGCAACAAAAGAGGTTTTCTGGAAGTAACCCTTAGTTATAATTATAGGTAGGCTTAGCTTTTCCACTACAGGAATATGTTTCTTGCAAACACGCCTCAAGATTAAGGGCTTGGCCTATTAACTTGGGAGTCTCTAGTGTTTGACAGAGTATCAGGGGTTTCTCAGGTGAGAAAGTTTAATAGTTCCATGTTTTTTTCTCCAGTTCCTCAAGGGACTTTGCCAATACTTTTTAATTATCTGTCCAACATACTCTGGGATGTATCTGTGTATTGCATTAAGCTATACAGAATTGCAAGCCTCTGTTCCCATTCTGGGCTCTATGTATTTGGCCTGTTTAAATGAACTATCCATACAAGTTGAGTTAGATTGTGTGCTACAGAAAATTTAGGTTTTGGATAAAAAAAATAAAGCCCACTTGCTTTGGTCTCATACAGTAGGTAAAGTTCTAAAATACAGACACTGTCATCCTTTACCCTGTATTCTGATTTATGTTAGTCTCAGCCATACTGGCTTTGTTGTTATCTCTAACTGAAGCCTGATCTCTTTTCTCAGTTTCTTTAATAGTTTTTGCATGTAGCAATGCTGATTCCAGAACTGCAGACCTCCAAGTCTGACTCTTAGGTGTCCCACAGGTACCAAATTTCCAGAGAAATACCAGGTTATAATCATGTAGCACAGCATATCAGAATCTAGAAGTAACAGTTAAAGCTCAGAAATAAAAGTAACTGCTGCAAGAGCTTTAAATCTAGACCCCAATTTTCTTATAAGCATTTTCTTATAAGGCCATACAGTATTTGTCGTTTTGTTTCTGGCTTATTTTGCACATCACAATGTCCTCAAGTTTCATTCACCTTGTTGCATGCCTCATGACTTTGTTCCTTCCCATAGCTGCACAATATTCCATCATATGTATATACCACAGTTCGCCTGATTCTCAGTCATTGTACCCTTTGGACACCTCTATCCATTGGATATCATAAATAATGTCTGAAATAAATACTCTATGTCTCATAGTACCCTTACTTGGTTGTAAAATCATCACAGTCAGTTTTTAACAACTTTAGTTACAGAGGAGGCCACATGTGAATTGGGTCTTGAAAAGTAAGCATAGGCCTGGGAGCACAGGGAAGAAAGTCCAGGCAAAGGAAACCCCATGAGAAAAGGACATAAAAATATGTTCAGGAAAAAAGTGTTTTGGTCTCTTGGCTGCTAAAATTACTATACAATGTGTTGGCTTAGTAATGGAAATTTATTGGCTCATGATTTCAAGGTTAGCAGAAGTCCAAAATCATGGTGTAGGTAAGGCTATGCTTTCTCCCCAAAGATTGTGGCATTCTGGGGCTGGCTGCTGGCGATCCTTGGTTCTCGGCTTTCCTGTCACAATGTGGTACACATGGTGGTGTTTTCTCCTTTCTCCTCCGGGTGCTGTTGACTTCCTGTTTCTTGCTCTTCTCATGGCTTCTCTTTCCAAGTCCAGTTTCTTTGCTTATAAGGACTTTATAAGTTCTTATAAATCCATATTGGATTAAGGCCCACCTCCCTTCATTTTGGTCCACATTAACAATAACATTTTTAAAGGTCCTATTTTAAAAAGAGTTCATACTCACAGGACCAGAGATTGGAACCTGAACATTTCTTTGTGGGGGATCTGATTCAATTCCCAACAATAAGCCAAGGGTGGAACTAGAATATAGGGTATATGAAGTAAAAGATCAATGAGTTATAAAGGTGGCTTATACTTTAGGAATACATTTGGCTTTAATTAACAGAAAACTATAACTTAACCAAATAGATGTTTTTTTTTCTTTTCTTTTTCTCACCTAACAAGACATGTTCTTAGCAGATGCTGGAGTTGATTCAGCAACTCAACTTGGTATCTTCACTTCTCTTGGCTTTATTCTCATGGTCTCAAAATGGCTGCTATAGTTCTAGGATTCAAGCCTATGTTTAATGCAGAAAAAGGTAGGAAGTAGCACTGCTAGCTCAGTCTGTCCCTTTTAATCAGAAATTCAAAAAGTTTCCCAGAAATTTCCAACAGGTTTCTGCTAAGTCTCATTGACTAGAAATGTAGAGCATGGCTGCTTTTATTTGCACAGGAGTTTAGGAAAGCCATGGCCTAGCTGGGAATTTTGCTGTTCCCTACTAAATCAGGGTTTTGACCACAAGGTGGGGAAATGGATATTAGGGAGGCAACTAACAGAGATTGTCGTAGATGAACAGAGATAAGATCATGCCAAACCAGGAAGCCTTGAGTCTATTCTATGGAAGGGTCATGATGGTGGCTTTGGAATGTGTCAAATTGGCTAGGCTGAGCTAGATTTCTCTTAATTCCCTTCCTTGTATGTTCTGGTTAGGGTGGGCCACAAGAGACATTAAAAAAACGTATATTTTTATTGCTAGATCTTCACACACATAGAGTCCATACATGGTATACAATCAGTGGCTCACAATATAACCACTTTTAGTTGTATACTCATCACCATGATCATTTTTATATAGGCATTTAGAGCAATAAATTTCCCTCTTAGCACTGCCTTTGCTGCATCCCATAAGTTTTGATATGTTGTGTTTTCATTTTCATTTGCCTCGAGATATTTACTGATTTCCCTTGTAATTTCTTCCTTGACCTACTGGTTGTTTAAGAGTGTGTTGTTGAGCCTCCACATATTTGTGAATTTTCTGGTGCTCTGCCTATTATTGATTTCCAACTTCATTCCTTTATGATCTGAGAAAGTGTTTTGTATGATTTCAATCTTTTTAAATTTATTGAGACTTGCTTTGTGACCCAGCATATGGTCTATCTTTGAGAATGACCCATGAGCACTTGAAAAAGGTGTATCCTGCTGTTGTGGGGTGTAATGTCCTATAAATGTCTGTTAAGTCTAGCTCATTTATTGTAATATTCAAATTCTCTGTTTCTTTATTGATCCTCTGTCTAGATGTTCTGTCCATTGATGAGAGTGGGGAATTGAAGTCTCCAATTATTATGGTAGATGTGTCTATTTCTCTTTTCAGTCTTTGCCTCATGTATTTTGGAGCATTCTGGTTTGGTGCATAAATATTTATGATTGTTATGTCTTCATGCTGAATTGTTCCTTTTATTAGTACATAGTATCCTTCTTTGTCTCTTTTAACTGTTTTACATTTGAAGTCTAATTTGTTGGATCTTAGTATAGCTACTCCTGCTCTTTTCTGGTTGTTATTTGCATGAAATATCTTTTTCCAACCTTTCCCTTTCAACCTATGTTTATCTTTGGGTCTGAGATGTATTTCCTGTAGACAGTATATAGAAGGATCCTGCTTTTTAATCCATTCTGCCAGTCTATGTTTTTGATTGGGGAGTTCAATCCATTAACATTTAGTGTTATTACTATATGGGTAGTACTTTCTTCTACCATTTTGCCTTTTGGATTTTATATGTCATATCTAATTTTCCTTCTTTCTACACTCTTCTCCACACCTCTTTCTTTTGTGTTTTCATATCTGTCTCTAGTGCTCCCTTTAGTATTTCTTGCAGAGCTGGTCTCTTGGTCACAAATTCTCTCAGTGATTTTTTGTCTGAAAATGTTTTA